>JANFCV010000567.1:0-59826 GCA_024500475.1 Phthorimaea operculella
TTTTGTAGAAAGCAAATAGAATGAAAACTATGAGGTGTAAAAAATAAACTGCAAATATTTTAAGTGAACCAATCCATGAAACTGAACAACGTTCCCCTAGGAACAAAGTTAGATATATGAAAAAATATATAATGGACCTACCATACAAAATGTGTTAGCTGGTCAGGTCAGTTTGTGGTTTTTTTTACATCCTGTATGTGCTTACTTAGCCTCTTAATTTAGACCCATGGTCATGTCGCACATCGTAAACATCTAAACACTATTGATTATGATATTTTATGATCGCATAAAATATATTAGGATGGCGCGGCGCCTGGCGTGATTCGTTCGACCTGGAAGCGCCGTCACCTTTATCTTATGCCTTTCAAAGAGCAAAAATCTCGGAAATGGCTCCAACGACTTTTACGAAATTTCGGAAGTAAATCGATCTAGATACCTAGATTTCATTTTCCAGAAATCGTTGCTTCACCCCTTTTTTGAAAGCTTTATAAACTAACAAGGCCATCTGTTGAAAACCGAGGAATCTCTGTCACCCAGGTTCTTTGATCAATTCTCGATCAATTTAAGAATCTTGAACGGCACATTTGATGGCCAATACGATAAAATAATTACAAGATGCAACAATAAGTTTTACATTGTGTTGCGTGTAAATTTCAACTGAATGGGAAACGAAAAAAAGTTAGACTCGCCGTTATTTTACGCATGTAAGTATTTTTTTCACATAAAAGTATTTTCGCTATTCACTCCCAGACTCCCAGTAAAATTTTTACCAGTATTAAGTACGTCAACGTAACACGTGTGACGCCACGTTGGGCGGTTGTGTGTGGCTGATTACGTCATTAAGTCTTTATCCACAGTGAAATTCAGGATGACATCAAGTTGGTTTTAAAGCATGTTTTCTATTTGGATAGCTCGTTATTAAGTCTTACCTATTATGAAGAAGTGCCAACAAAGCAAAATAGACCTTACTTAACTATATGTCATAGCATTAATGATTTTGACAAATACGACTTATTCAAGAGGCCGCACTTAGTTTTACCAAAGTACTTAATTACAGAAAGCTACTCGTGATTTTGTATGGAGGGTCATTGAAATATTTTCTGGAAGTTCAGTTTTATGGTCTGGATGTACCCTGTCAGTATTCGGAGAGCTGTCCCTTAGACCCCGTATTGTTTTATTTCCAATATTTACAAAGTAATAAAATAATATTTTGTTTCTAAATATGGATAGGTGTTTAGATTCATTCTACACCGTGTTCCGAAGGAAGTGCATTAGGCGAGGAACACACGCAACGTCGGTTTGTGCGTCGTTCATTCGATTCTCCACCCTACCTGCATATGAATACGGTTTGTGTCAAACGGCATCGCACAATGCTGCGTTGTCTGTCAAATCGTTTGACATAAACCGTATTCGTATAAAAATAAGGTGCAAAATCGAACAAACGACGCACAAACCGACGTTGCGTGTGTTCCTCGCCAATTGGACATGTTGTTTAGGGCATTGTACTGAACAATTTTCTATATGGGACCAATTTTGGGAATACAGTTTTTAAGCGTATGAGGCTTAATGAATAGGTAGATACATCATTAACAACAATAAGCACGTAGTTGTAGCAGACTACCTTCAAGTCTGCGTGGCAATTTGTAGCTAAAGAGAAACTTCGTGCTGAAAGGCCAATTCCAGGAATTCATTGAATACCTAATAACCAAATAGGAATTATATTTCCAACTGTTGCCAACTGTCTGTCAATGTTGATTACCTGTCTAGATGGTATTTAGAGGTCTAATAAAGGAATTATGAATATTTGAGTAAAACATTTCATACGGTGTATTACCTTTTACTTATGAATTTTAGTAAGTAATAGGTATTAGGGTTTTCTACCCGGGTACCCGGGTTCGGGTATACCCGGGTATTTCAGACTTTTGGTACCCGGGTACAAACGACAGGCGTACCCGGGTACCCGAGAAAAAGAGATAGATAGACTGATTTAATACAAACAAAAGAGAGAAAAGATTGTAGGATATTGTTATATTTTCAAGAAAATATTTGATTTGACAAGTTCATTTTATACATCTGTAAGCTCATGCGGGCTTGTATATCTTCGACTTCCATAATAGTTGTATTAATGAGCATTTTTGCAGGTTTGTAAGGAATTTGCTCAAAAACTAAGAGTACAATTACAAGAATTCGTTCACCCTTGGAAAGTTAGGTTATTTTCTTATCCTGGAATAATATAGGGTAGATATTTTTTACAATCATGATTTATTCCTTTCCCACGTGAAAATTGTTAGAAGCGAGCGAGTGAAACTGATAGTAATTAAAAGTGAGATTATTAATGTATTTATGTTTCTATTTTGTTTGTATTTAATTAATAAATTTGTCCCACTTTTTGTACCCAAATGTTAGATGCCTGTACTGTTTTTTATCTGAAAAGTAGACGTTCAAAATTTAGCTAACTTTTAAATCTTTGTATTTTATTTATCTAACCATTTTTACTTAAAAACGTAATACCCGGGTACCCGGGTATACCCGGGTATTTGAAAAAATCGTACCCGATACCCGGGTATCTAAATTGGTCGGGTATTCGAAAACCCTAATAGGTATAATTATTATTAAACTAAGTACGGCGAGTTTATACAACGTGTGACCGGCCAGCATGCGAGCATTATTTACACTGGTGATTCAAGACATCTATCTATCCATTTCTATTGGCTAACTTTTGTTAAAGGAAAAAAAAAACAATCAGCTGTTCCATAGAGAAACCCTACCTAAGCAAAATGTATGGAACAGCTGTTTTCGTGATTTCGCATAAAGTCCTACAGGAAAAGTGGTTTACCTATATCAATGCGAATCACTAGTTTGTTAAATGTTCTCCTGTCGTATAAATTCTGTAACACACTGTATAAATTCGCTACTTACTGAATTTATAAGTAAAATGTGGCCTGATAAGTCCTTCGCTTTTGAAAAATTGCTTTTCGTGATGTCGTCAGGCAATTTTAGACTTTTGTATAACGAGTGTTGTGCTCGTAACGAGTTACGTGACGTAATTTTCACCAAAATGCTACTACTCAAGGAAGAATTACGCGGTATAAAAATAATTAATCGTAAATTCATCATTACCACAGAAAGTAGTTTCATTATTATCCATATACGCCGTGCAGAAGTCTACAATGTAACCTACCTATTGTAACTTAACTACTCAAGGTTGGAGTTCATGAGCCATGGCCATAAGCAAGTTTCAGGGACGTCGTAAAGGCATATATATGTCGCAGTACGATGGCAGAATCAGGTTTTTGGCCAAAAACCTAGGTTTTTGGCCAAAAGCCGGCATATGGCAGAATCGTAGACTTCCTTCGGCCATCGTCCTGAGCTGATCCAGGTTTTTGGCCAAAAACCTAGGATTTTGGCCAAAAAACTAGGATTTTGGCCGAAATCCTAGATTTGTTTAGTATTATGGCTTTTTTTGAATTTCGGGGGAACTTCTTCGTCTTCGAGTGGTACACCAAAGCACCTAACGAGCCGATGGACCCTGGTATCAGAGTTTTCAACCGCCTACTGCAAGTAGCAGGCCTCTAACATGGTTGTGTAACTACCGCCGTCTAAGTGATCATAGAGAGCAATCGGGACTGACCGACGGCTTACCGTACCCGTGTGGTTCGGGGGAACGAGGAGTGGAGAGGTACTTTATGCACCTCCCTCTGATCTTTTGAGGGTAGACTTGGACACCGTAAATGGACACCCTGAAGGACGGAGGGTAACATCAGACAGTCTGAACAGCAGGATTGCCTCGGATTCCCTGAAGGGCAGGGGGGAGCTTCAGACACCATAAGAGCAGGACGTACCACTGAACGCTCTAGAGAATTGGTGGTAGCGTTGAACGCCCTGGAGACCAGGAGGTAGCGTCGGACCCCCAGAAAATCCAACGCCCGTCATCTTACATCCTCCAGAGTGTCCGACGCTACCCACGCCCTCCAGAGCGTCTGACGCTACCTCCCACCCTCCAGAACGTCCAATGTTACCTCCTGCCTTTCGAGGTGTATGCCCGAACTACACGGGCACGTTAAGCCGTCGGTCCCGATTGCTCTTTATGATCACTTAGACGGCGGTTGTTACACAACCTTGTCAGAGGCCTGCTCCTTGCAGTAGGCGGTTTAAAAACTCTAACACCAGGGTTCATCGGGTCGTTGGGCGACTTGGTGTACCAGTCGAAGAAGAAGAAGTTTCCCCGAAATGCAAAAAAAGCCATAATACTAAACAAATCTAGGATTTCGGCCAAAATCCTAGTTTTTTGGCCAAAATCCTAGGTTTTTGGCCAAAAACCTGGATCAGCTCAGGACGATGGCCGAAGGAAGTCTACGATTCTGCCATATGCCGGCTTTTGGCCAAAAACCTAGGTTTTTGGCCAAAAACCTGATTCTGCCATCGTACTGCGACATATATACCTCATACGCCCATGCTGATGGGCACTTTAAGGCAGCTTCCTCACTTTATGTCCGTTACTGCGAATTTTTAGCACAGCGCTAACGCTTGCGTTTGTCAGATGCAATTTCATTATGGTAGATGCAATATACCTATCTCTCTTGCACAAACTCGTCATTATTCTATTCAGCACTGATATAATTGAAAGATAGGCGAGAGTAATGTTTTAGGCCGTGCATATGATTTGTTCACACGTTTATGGTGACGTTGGTGTTGATATCATCGTTTTATAGTCCCTTATTGTCTTAAATTACACTATTATAGTGTTTCTGGACTTTTAAATGAATAAAATCATATCATATAAGCATAAAAAACAATGAGCACGTCATTCTTTTGAAGTGGATGTATAAAAATCAACGCAAGCTGAGAGCTCGTTAACGAAGTACCGTAGCGAGCGCCAGCGAAGTACTGAATATAATGCATACTAAGTACATATAAGGGCATATCATAAGTATATTAAGTAGATAAATAAAGGGTGAAGTTTTATTAGTGACCGGTAGCAAATACTCAGAACCGGCTGGTGATAAGGAACACCTTTCCCCAAGGAACATAGGACGAAACACGAAAAAATTTTTTTGACCGCCATAGTAAATCAAATCAACTGATCGGCAATTTTGTATGGGAGGTCCAACATTTTTTTTCGTATTTCGACCTATGTTCCATTGGGAAAGTTGATCCTTATCACCAGCCGGTTCTGAGTTTTCGCTATCGGTCACTAGTAAAATTTCACCCCATATAAGTGAATAAAATGCATAATAAGTACATAATTATTGTACCAATAATATTACATCAATCCACCTGCCACAGAGACCACAGAGACAGATGCGTTTGTCAAACGAACAGCGAACAACACAAGTCAAACAACAAGTTTATGAAATAACCAGCAATTTTATTTAAGCCTCACTTATACTCATTTATGTTATGTTATGTATGATTCAGCCAGCTGGCCTTAGGCAGCTTCTACTCGGCTACATATAGGTATCGTAAGTATGCATTAGAATTAATAGGATAAGTAATTTAGCATTTCATGACCACGTACGTTTTATTTATGCAAAAGATTCACAAATGAATGAAAAAAAAAACGGCCGAGTGCGAATGAGAGTCGCGCACTAAGGGCACAAAATAGAGTAGTTACTTTTTTAAGAGGAAGAAGGTTTAAATTTTTGCGTAGAGCTATAGCCGCGAGGGCCATAAATAATAGGATTAACTTCAATGGATGATCTTTATTCAAAGATATGGACCCTGCAGACGTAACAAACATTAACACACTGTGATGTTGGGTATGGAGGTGAGCAGATGGTTGTCGGGAATGATTTGAGGCTTACCTTGGGTGGGTCCATTAATGTATCACAAAATATATAACATAGACAAAATGTTCACTTTCACTTTTTGGACTGTTTCGGGAACTTTACTTGGTTAAATACAGTTGCAAAAATATGCGAGAGTACAAATTAACAAGGATAGGTGTTGACTTCACCGTCAGTTAGAGAGGAGTGCGTCAAAAAAGCCAAGAACGGTGACGTTTCGGTGCCGTGTTCCAAATTTAAGTTATAAAATGATTCGAAAAGGGGAGACGTGAGGGTGGCTTAGGGAGGATGTCCATGCAGAGTTTGCATTAAAGGTGTGAATTATATCTCCGAGTGAAAGATGACTTTCGTCTAAATCCTACACTCGAAAGATATTGTTAGCTACCAATGGGTAGCCGTGATAGTGTCTATTGTCTGTATTATGGGGTGTAACGATTTGATTTGTGTACTGTAGGTGTACTGTAGATAATGATGATGATGATAATGGGAATTTATTTACAGATTTATTTATTTATTTATTTACAGAGTTGGACGTCGCGGTTCTGGGTGGCTGACGCTTATTATTATAAGATTGGAATTGAAATTGGAGGACTGCAGAGTTTTACTATCTTGTACTATTTTGCCTATTAAATTATCTAATAAATGAATGTGATTATTTGGATTCTTTTTTATTTGCCAAATGGGTCCGAAAATAAGATAGGATAATTTTTGAATTTTTTGGTAGTGTATGAATTTGATGATGATGATGATGAACACAAAAAAAGGTAACACAATTAATTGAAACAAAATAAATAAAATATCTTGATGTTGAGGTGGTCTTGAGGTGGGTATCTTCTGTCTTGAGTTGTTCTTGTTGGGTAGAGGATCTCAGGGTGGCAGTGGGTCTTGAAGTAACCGGGGCTTCTACCGCGTTGGCGCCAGTATAGCCGCGAGGGCCATAAATAATAGGATTAACTTCAATGGATGATCTTTATTCAAAGATATGGACCCTGCAGACGTAACAAACATTAACACACTGTGATGTTGGGTATGGAGGTGAGCAGATGGTTGTCGGGAATGATTTGAGGCTTACCTTGGGTGGGTCCATTAATGTATCACAAAATATATAACATAGACAAAATGTTCACTTTCACTTTTGGACTGTTTCGGAACTTTACTTGGTTAAATACAGTTGCAAAAATATGCGAGAGTACAAATTAACAAGGATAGGTGTTGACTTCACCGTCAGTTAGAGAGGAGTGCGTCAAAAAAGCCAAGAACGGTGACGTTTCGGTGCCGTGTTCCAAATTTAAGTTATAAAATGATTCGAAAAGGGGAGACGTGAGGGTGGCTTAGGGAGGATGTCCATGCAGAGTTTGCACTCTGCTACAGAGCACAGCCCTATAGGTACGGATATTCTATAAAGGGGGCTAAAGTACAGTCCTGCCGGCGCTCAGAAAAAAAACTCTGTTTGATTATTTTGGACCTTTGAGACTTTTGTGTCATTTTCAGGTAACTAGATGATGCCCGATTCATTCCCCTTACCAGTGAATAAATCAACATCTTAAGGTATATTTTGCAGCGTATATGCTGATACAATGTCATAACTCTAAACTTTTCTTCGATTGACTACAAAAAGAAGCAGTTTTCAGCGCTAGTTAAACAAGTTACAACGTTATTACTACAAAATAAATAGTAGTTTTTATAACAAGGGAATAAAGTGATATATTTAGGGCGAGGGCGCTATTTTGAATCATGAGCGGAACGAGGGATTCTAGAGTAAAATCCCGAGCATAGCGAGGGATTTTAAAGTAGAATCGTGAGTGAAGCGAGGGATTCAATGTAAGTCGCCCGAGAGTAAATAACTTTATACCCGAGTGATACATACTACTTTTCATCCCCCTCTATGAAAAAAAACAATAAATAATTACTTAATCTACGAATATTGCTTGCTATTGTCCATTATTTCACAATACATCATATAAATTGCGTTATAAACATCCAATACTTACAAAAACATTATCAATCATTTCATTTCATATTATTGCAATATAATTGGGAGGTTAAATTATTGTTGCCCATTGCTGGCCAGTTATCGCGCCAAAAGAAAAATAAAATTTGACACATTACTTTTAATTTAAAATTTTGCTAGGAATTAGGTTTTTTAAGAGCTACATACTAGGTGTAAAATACTCAATAAAATAACAGATAACAGGTAGTGTTGCATTATATTATCTGTGGTGTTGCAGAGAAAAAACCTATCTGTAGTAAATTTTCGATTGATTGGCTGCAAATATTTGTGTTCCAAATTCAAATGAATTTTAATCCCTTGGGATTAAATGACCTATTTTAATCCCACTTAAGTGCGACTAAAGCGTAGTTTTTTGAATAGAGGGGATGAAAAGTATATTCTGCGGTAGTATTTCAAATTGTTGACCGTTCGTTGGCCATATATCTAGATTTTTTCATATATTTCCACTGCAATAAAACAATCTTTTACAACTTCGACAACGAAAATTTAACTTTTGTGTATTGATATCAATATACATTATCTTTTCAAGTGCAATTTTTTTCACGAATCATTTTGATGTTTCATGATTAACCTTCTCATAAAATAACGTCTCGGGTATACATTTGAATACCATATACCGAAAATATTATTTCGACCCATGTTCCATGGGGAAAGTTGTTCAGTTTCATGAGTAACTTGACCTCCTTTCGGCTTGTTATACCCTTTCTATTACTCCCTGTATGTTATATTTGTACGTAACCGTTTTTCTCAAAACTTACTAAGTCAATATCAAAATTATCAGCAAGAAAAGCGGTTTTAAACAATAGTAGCAAGCCAAACAGTGCCTCCATGTATGTACGATACGATTTATGACACGTTTTAAACATATTACGCCAAGGGTGGCTCTTCTTTTTTTGTATGAGACACCGAGTAAAATTAATAAATAGTAGTTTATGCAACTGCCTAATAATGAGAGGCTTTAGGATGAGAGTGTCTGTTTATCACACGAGGCGCAGCCGAGTGTGATAATAGTTTGACACGAGCATTCTAAAGCCTAATTATTTGCAGTTGCATACACTATTTTATCTACACTCTACAAGAAAAACTATGAAAAATAATTCCAACCTCCGCACTGCACTATGGCGATTGCAAGCCTATCTACTACTACCACCAACTCAACGACTTTTATACATAAGTAACTTTTTAACTAAACGTTAAAATGGAGGCTCATAAAAACTGAACAACTTTTAAAATTAAATAGCATTTATCGGTGAATTTTAATTCGAAAAATGATTTGAAGCAAAGATTTAATAATAAATAAGTCCTCATAATTTCAAGTGTCGTCCCATTCTTTGATTGTGTCGTGACAATTGTTTTTTTTTTTATTATCTTACTGCTAAATGTCGATATCATAAAGTCAGAAAAAAGTACTTTATGACATCGACATTTTACTTTATGATATCGACATTTTTTTTTAAAGGCTGAATGGCTGTAAAGCAGTTGCTTATACATTTGCTTTCGAATTTGTAATAGGAACATTATGTATGAAGTGTAGATAAAATATGTTAAACTTTCACCTCAGCTCCAGGATAATAGTCTGGTACCAAACATTAAAAAGTCTTCAAATAACAAAAGTCGTTCAACCGGGCTCCGGCATGGCTACTACCTATATGTTCCTGTTAGGCATACTCCACTGATTACCAAAAGTGCGGTAGTAGACTTTTAAAGTGGTGGAGAGGATAGTTATGACTAGGGTTTGCATTATCCGTTAATTTTTACTATCCGGATAATTCGGATAATTTATTTTCAAGTATCCGGATATCCGAATATCCGGATAATTGAAACATTTTTATAAAAAAAAAAATTAAATCCTTAGATTCATTTAATTTTTAGTAAAAATATGGTCTTAATTAAAAACTAATTAAAAAATCCTTAATTTAATATTCTAAACGCAGAAGGAACTCTTTAACAGCCAATCCGCTAAAACGAACTTTATCAAATTTTGCACAGAGATTGCGACTATTTCGGAGAAGGACAAGTTCTGTATTTTTCAGAACTTGAGCGTTTTTAGTTTTTGATATAGACCACCAGGAACTTAGGTCTATAAATGTGCGAAAATAGCTACATAGCACAAGTTGTTTAACATCATGATCCGTTTCTGCTGGCTTATGGAATAAGACATCCAGATTCTGAAGTACTCGTTGTGGAACAACAGGAGCCCAGCTTAGCTACAAGAGATGAGGAAATAGCCACATTGCAATTTTTTTCATAATAACCGGCATGTATTGGCACATAAATGTTGAGGGTCTGGAGTACCTGATGAGGAACACTAGGCGCCCAGCTTAAAAACACGAGAAACGGAAATAGCTCCATAGAAAAGGTGGTTAGGTTAGCATGATGTGCAGCTTCTGCTAGCATGTAGGTAGACATTGTCGAGCTGGGTTACGTCAAACTAATTGGCATATAAAAAAAGCTTAACAGCAATAGTAATTCAGTGTGATGGACTGCGTCTGCGGGCACATAAACGTCAAGGGTCTAGAGTACTAGGTGTGTGGCACTCCAGTAGCCCAGCTAAACTACACGAAATACGGTAATCGAGCCATATTAAACATTGTTCAGTTTGATGTGATGACCCAATTTTGCTGGTACATAGGAATCAGTATCATGAATCATGATTGCGTCTCTAATGAGACCATCTGCATCACAGAATCCCTTTTACCTTTACAAAGGCTTGAATTAAATGCTTATATTTCTATATGGAATTAATTAGTGCCATCCTCACAAAATATATACTTAGTTATTTTCTTAGTTTTATTAGGTCATTTACAATATTTTCAATGCAGGCAAATATGCTTTGAATAATGTGATGAGATAGTATGTACTTTCTGTCATTATTTGGTTAAAATAACTCCTCCAAAGTTATAACTGAATTATCCGGATATCCGAATATTTAGGTAAGAACTATCCGGATTTGAAAAGTGGCGGATATCCGGATAAAACGGATATCCGGATATCCGGATTGCAAACCCTAGTTATGACGTCACAAAGATGGCGGGCGGCATGTTTTGCTAAACTGTGTATCTCAATAACCACTTATTTGATCAACTTGATATAGGTATCAAATGAAAGGTATTAAAATGAAGAATAATTACTTTCTCACATTGACTTCTGTAAAATGAAACCTTAATGAGATATTTGATAAAATATGGTTTTCGAAAAAAAGTACTTTTATTATTTAGTGAATAACTTTGTAAATACGAGGATTTTGAAAATTTTGCTTTCTGTAAGTCATGTTAGGGTATTCATCACGATGCCAATAAACTTAAAATTTTGTTAATCGAGTAAGAAACGAGAGAGCTACGGCTGCTAACGCGCGCGACGGCAGCATCTTGAGTGCTAAAACGGTCAACCGATATGTCACCTAGACTGCTATACGTATACGACAAGCATAATATTAAGATAAAAAAATACTAAAATATGTATATTTTTGTTACAGAGTACATGTTCTCGTTATTTAAAAAATATTTTTATACATTTTTGGTAGCTGTGAATCTAAAAAATATAGCTATTTATCTTTGAACTGATTCAGATTCATTCGCGTGGTTATTTTCATAAAAACTCTTGAACTGATGTAGCTCGCCTTCTATGCACTTCTGTTTTTTAGTACTGCACCCGCAATAGAATAATCAGCAACGCACTTCAAACAACATTAACACATACTTCAGACTAAGTAGAGACAGTGTATTTCTAACAAAACTATATCACATCAGATTATAGTAGTCCACTAGGTACTGGCATAGGCCTCCTCCAGAATACGGCACAAGGCGTGATCTCCTGTTTTCGCCATCCTAACAGCTGCTCTCCTTAAGTCATTGGTCCGTCGGGCCGAAGGGCATCCAACGATACGCTTGAGGCTTGGGCATGGCCTCCACTCGAGAACTCGCTTACTCCACTGTCCATCAGTTCTACGCCACATGTGGCCAGCATACTGCCACTTCAGCTTGCTACACTTCCAGGCTATATCTGTTACTCTTTTGGTAGATAATGTCGTTCCCCCTGACAGTGTCTATACTAGCGTAGAACTTTTCATAACTCTCTGTGTGACTTGTAGCCAGTGATGGTGCTTGTTTTAGTGCCAGATTCCGGAGGTTATTACTAGTAAGACGCACTGACCGAAAACCTTGGGCTGGATCGAGGCATTTTGGCGAGGTTGAAAACATCCTCCAGCGCATTCCTGAAACCTTCGATCCTCGATTTTTCTTAACGGTTTCTGTATGAGTCAGGTGTTCCAGCTTCGGAGGTGGCGTTGTCACGATAGCTCCAAATCCTCCGATTATGCTCTTCAAGTCCTCGTCAACATTAGCCGGGGTCTCCAGGGCAGTGAATAAATTTTTCAATTCCAGTTTTAACTAATATTGTCCGGTTTAGTGCATATTAGGAAATAAGTTCACCGTACGGCTTCTTTTCAACTTGCAGTTTATATTTAGGGTGCCTCTTACAAATCGGTGATCACAACCAGCATTGAACTTATGGATCGCAGTTATTAATGACATTCCTGAATAACACTTATAAGCCTTTTATCTGCTACTTAAATTCTACCTTGTATACTAATAGGGTGGCCCACAGACTTGTATTGCTAAAGGCATCAAGCTGTCTTCATCCGCCCCCCCTGATAGCCAGGCTCAGTTAATTTTGGTAGCCGTCGTCTGTAGCCCGGGGATACTCAGCTTCCTTTGCCTCTCGAAGACCATGGCTGCTACAGAGGCTCGGGGTATGAGGGCGTCCACTGCGTTAAGCGGGTGCACCGCACGGCGTGCTGTTTTTTTGTAATCTCATAGATTAGCACTGCGTGCAGTGGGTCCCCGTCGCACGCAGCGTGCGCGGCGGACCCCTATCTATCGCTTTTGTCTACGTCATCTTTTGGCTAGGTAGTATATCAATAAATAATCCATGATATTGACTGTACACTCGAGCAATCAATTGTACTTCCTGTATGCGACGCTGTGAGAGGCGGGAGTTCATCGCAGGCGTCTCATCATCATCATCATTTTAGCCATAGGACGTACACTGCTGAACATAGGCCTCCCCTAAATATTTCCACCTTGTCCGATTAGCAGCATTTACCCGCGGACTTGACCAGATTGTCTGTCTATCTTGCGGCGGGCGGTCCTACGCTGCGCCTGCCGGTACGTGGTCTCCACTCGGGAACTCTCCTGCTCCACCAATTATCAGTTCTTCGAGCAATGTGGCCTGCCCTTGCCACTTCAGTTTACTGACTCTTTTAGCTGTGTCGGTTACCTTGGTTCGTCTACGGATCTCCTCGTTTCTGATTCGATCACGTAGGGAAACACCGAGCATAGCTCTCTCCATAGATCGCTGAATGACTCCTTCTATTTAAGAGGCCGACAAGACCACGTCTTGGCACCGTAGGTCATCACTGGCATGGCATGACACACTGTTCAAACACTTTCTTCTTGAGACACTGAGGAATTTTGGACGTGAAGACCTGGATTGAATGACCGAGTTGGGTTCGTCGAGACCTCATTCTCAAAGTTAGATCTTCCTAGTTGGACTGTTTGTCCTAGATAGACGTATTTCTCCACCAGTTCAAGTATCAAGTTCCCTACTGATATTGTGGTGGGCGCTACATGAGTGTTGGCCATGACTTTCGTCTTGTCCATATTCATCTTGAGGCCCACTTTTTGGGAAACCCGATTGAGGTCCTGTAGCATTTTGCCGAGGTCTTCGAATGACTCTGCCATGACAACGAGATCGTCGGCAAACCAAAGGTGAGTGATGTATTCGCCATTGATATTGATGCCAATTTTTTCCCATTCCAGGAGCTTGAAGACATCTTCCATCACATTGGTGACGAACTTCGGAGATAATACATCTCCTTGTCTTACACCCCTTTGCAATGGAATTGCCGCCGTGGTCTGATCTAGTATTCGATTCGAACTGACATTGTGGCGTTTCTATACAAACACTTTAACACTTTAATATACCTGTAGTCAATGTGGCACCGCTGAGGAGCCTGCAGTACAGCCCACGTCTCCATAGAATCAAAGGCCTTCTCATAGTCCACAAACGCTAAGCATAATGGCAAATTGTACTCCTGGATCTTCTGTATAATCTGCCGCAGCGTAAAAATGTGATCTATGGTACTGTACCCGTTTCGGGAGCCGGTTTGTTCGGGAGGCTGGAAGTCGTCAAACCTACGAGCTACGCAATTCGTAATAACCCTCGAAAACAGCTTGTTAACATGACTCAGAAGCGAGATGGGCCTATAATTCTTAAGGAGAGTTTTATCACCTTTTTTAAAGAAAAGCACCACCACGCTTCTGTTCCATGCTTCTGGCGTCACACCTTCAAACAACAGCTTCTGAAGGACTTTAAGTACTGGCACTTTCCAGCCACTTTCAGTAGCTCTGCGGGATTCCGTCCTCGCCCGGCGCCTTGTTGTTTTTGAGCTGTTTTAGGAGCACCCTAATCTCATACAAGCTGATATCCGGGATATTCTTAGTAGTGTCGGGTAACTTTGTTCTAGGGTCTGATGATCTATTAACAGGTATTGCAACTGACGTGTACCGCAGGCGTCTGCGACGGTTAAAATTTGTCCGCGACGGAACACGGCACGGATCCCCGCCACGGACACCCGCGACTGATGCCTTAAAATATTTGTTATACTGGGTGTTACCAAACAACCAATGAACCTTAAAGAAGGTCAAGGTACTCATAAAACTGAACAACTTTACCCATGGAACATGGGCCAAAATATGAAAAAAAATTTGGACCTCCCATACAGAATGAACTCAATTTGTATGGGAGTTTTATAGGTTGTTTTGTAACACGTTTTATAACCAAAATATGTACTTCTTAACAAAAACATGCAATTTTTAATATTTTTTATATTAATATTATGATTGTCGTATACGTATAGCAGTCTAGGTGACATATCGGTTGACCGTTTTAGCACTCAAGATGCTGCCGCCGCGCGCGATAGCAGCCGTAGCTCTCTCGTTTCTTACTCGATTAACAAAATTTTAAGTTTATTGGCATCGTGATGAATACCTTAATATGACTTATAGAAAGCAAAATTTTCAAAATCCTCGTATTTACAAAGTTATTCACTGGATAATAAAAGTACTTTTTTTCGAAAACCATATTTTATCAAATATCTCATTATGGTTTCATTTTACATAAGTCAATGTAAGAAAGTAATTATTCTTCATTTTAATACCTTTCATTTGATACCTATATCAAGTTGATCAGATAAGTGGTTATTGAGATACACTGTTTAACAAAACATGCCGCCCACCATCTTTGTGATGTCATAACTATCCTCTCCACCACTTTAAAAGTCTACTACCGCACTTATGGTAATCAGTGGAATATGCCAAACAGGTACATATAAGTAGTAGCCATGCCGGAGCCCGGTTGAACGGAATTGGATTCAGAGCCCTTCGGAGCCCCCACTATAATGGTTTTATTCCCCTTGCGAACATTTTCTTTAATTTTCATGACCATGGAGATACTTAATAAATAAATGGTAATGACATAGAATGCCATCCAACATGCCACCCTGTTGACTACCTTACTTAGCCTAGTTCTGCCGTGTGACGCGGAACTCGTGTATCTTAAAACTGCTCGACTTGAGAAAAACGCATTTGAATCTAAAATCTGTTTTTTCCTTCCTAAATGCTATGCGCACATTAAAATCATATAATTTTTTAACAAATCTTTTATTATTGTTATTAGTTTGAAGAACATACAAATATTCTTTCATAATATTTGATGCAGAATAAGTTATAGCCATTTGAAATTTGGAGCAGTGAAAATCTCATACAAATCGTGTTACGCGAGGCCGTGTATCTCCGAGTTACACGCTTTCCGCAAGACAGGTTATGTTCAACGTTTATTTCGCGACACGCCGCGCCCTGTAGCATTTACTGTAGTTAAATCGTGTAAGTGAGTTACACGCACAGCGTGTAACAGTAGCCGGCAAAGTTATGTCTTGCCAATTTCGTGTAACTCTGATTTTGTTGTAAAAAATTTCATACAAAATATTTTTTTATTCAAACTCCCCTTATAAAGTAGGCACCGAAAAAACGATTAAGACATGTTAAGCGTAATTCGTGTAATTAGAGTTACACGAGTTCCGCGTAACACGGCAGAGTTACATTTTACTGTTTGTAAAACAAATAAAAATGCCATAATTTATTCCGCAAAACTCTGCAAGACTGTCCAAATCCAGTATGACACTTCTTTACCGTGTCATTCTCTTCAATCCTCTCCATATAACACACAATGCGCTCACTAAATTAAAAGAATCTATCAAAATATCACAAAATATAAATCGACTCCAACATTCACTGCACAAATAGAGAAAATAAACAAAACGAAAAAACAATTCAAAAAGGCCGCATGCTAAATTGTACTCTCCAACACCATTATTTATTTATAATACATCTGTAATATTATTCTATTATCTGAACATCGGGCCGACGATCTGCCCATTAGCCACTTTACGTCCCTTATCTGTCACTCAGTCACTGCGTTGGTGCATCTCACATCTCTGCCCTGTTACGCCTATCTAAATGTATCTCTCAGACCTGCCATTTGCCACAAATCTACTTTTTATTTTGGAAATAATTATTGCTCATAGCTTACAAGATATTGATTCTCGGGGTCGTGGGGGAAAATATAGCGTTTCACGCGTATTTTCTGTATTTTCTTCTGATTTCTATAAATCTATTCATAGTTTCATTGTTTTCCTTGTTGACATGATTATTATTTACTACTATTGACAAAATGTCAACGTCTCAACTTTGACGGCCATCTCATAGAGCCGCGTAGTTCTCCACTAAAAAGTTATTGTACTATAGCCCACTACCTCTTTCTAATTTCTGACCGCCTGGTACTTGATTCTAAATTTATCTCGCGCTGGCACTCTTTCACTCCTCCTGGAAACGAGACCTCCGAGCCCTCCGAAGCCACAGGACTGCCCTCGTCGCCTGGACAAACCACTACATCATCAGGGCGACAAACCTCCACCATCAGCACTGGCAACTTGCAAGAAAATTGGCCACTGACAAACCTCAAGGTCTTTGAAATTCGAAATCAGAAAGAAGACTAGAACATTCTCGAACGCCTGGCAAGCATATATAAGGCGTGTCAAGCTGTCAAAAGATCAGTCTTTACCAATCTTTACTCTACTTCCAATTATCTAAGAAATAATAAAAGAAGTAAAAAGTCTAAAGTTAAGTAACAAAGAAAAGTGAAGTAAGTGACACAAGTTCTGAAGCCTCAAGAACTCTGAAGCCTCAAGTCCGGAAGCCAAAGAAGTTTCGCCGTCCGTAAGCGTCCACGACGAGTTGCCAAGTCGCCGTCAAGCCTGAAGAACCCAAGTTCCTGCCGAACGTACGCTGACCGTGGGAGGGCGATTCTACGCTGCGTGAGTCCGCGCGTCTTGTGTTTTCTCTCGTATCAGGAGGTTATATGTATACGTGGCTAATAAAAGTAGTATTTCTTTACTTACTATCTTTTCCTGCCGCGGCCCCTCACTACTCGCGAGGACACCAGGCTTGTTAGGGCGCCTACACACAGGACACTCTATCTACACCTACTCACTCACGCCCTCCGGCGTCACAGGCACTCGTGTTAGCGAGATCACTCCACCCTTACCTAGCTATTAAGTTACACCTGCGGTTACCTCGGTTCCTTGAGTGCCGGTGCCTCTTAGAGCCCAGGTAACACGACACTCCATGGTCATGAAAATTAAAGAAAATGTTCGCAAGGGGAATAAAACCATTATTCTGGGGCTGAGGTGAAAGTTTAACATATTTTTATTAATTTTACTCGGTGTAATTTTACTTACAAAAAAAGAAGAGCCACCCTTGGCGTAATATGTTTAAAACGTGTCATAAATCGTATCGTACATACATGGAGGCACTGTTTGGCTTGCTACTATTGTTTAAAACCGCTTTTCTTGCTGATAATTTTGATATTGACTTAGTAAGTTTTGAGAAAAACGGTTACGTACAAATATAACATACAGGGAGTAATAGAAAGGGTATAACAAGCCGAAAGGAGGTCAAGTTACTCATGAAACTGAACAACTTTCCCCATGGAACATGGGTCGAAATAATATTTTCGGTATATGGTATCCAAATGTATACCCGAGACGTTATTTTATGAGAAGGTTAATCATGAAACATCAAAATGATTCGTGAAAAAAATTGCACTTGAAAAGATAATTTATATTGATATCAATACACAAAAGTTAAATTTTCGTTGTCGAAGTTGTAAAAGATTGTTTTATTGCAGTGGAAATATATGAAAAAATCTAGATATATGGCCAACGAACGGTCAACAATTTGAAATACTACCGCAGAATACACTTTTATTTTGTAGTAATAACGTTGTAACTTGTTTAACTAGCGCTGAAAACTGCTTCTTTTTGTAGTCAATCGAAGAAAAGTTTAGAGTTATTGTATCAGCATATACGCTGCAAAACATACCTTAAGATGTTGATTTATTCGAGTCAAAAACATTGTAACATTTATATACAATGTTTTAACTACGAAAAAATTTTAACGTCATAAATATTGCAGTATTGTAACTTTAATTACAGTCTTTTAAAGACTGAAATTGTGAAAATCTGGAAAAGTGTACTTTGGAAAAACCTAGTAGTAGGTCACCTAGGACCATGTTTTAAACATTAAAATGTGCGTATTGGACCGTGGAATCCAAATATACAATAGTTAGATAACATTGTAATTACGAGTTACAATGTTCTTCGGATCAGGTGTCGATATGATTCTGAGCCTATTATCACAAATTAGGGAAACGGCGCGGGGCCCCTTTACAGATGGCTCACTCAGTACTAGCGACGATTTTGACGGCTACTGACTTTAACTGGAAATAACCGGAATCTCAGGGGAAGTCAAGGTATCTAAGAAGGTAGTTGACACGAACGTCACATTTCTTGGATTTGAAATTGGCTCAGAATCATATGACGTTCTATATCAGGTTTTTCTGTTTTAGTATTTTTATACTTCGAGATTTTTGACACTAGCAATCCTTGTTCTGTAACAAATGCCAATCGCGACAATCCGAAATAGGGCCGAGTGAACTTTCACTATTTTATGCTATTATAATCCAAGAAATATGACGTTCGTGGCAACCATCATCTTAGTATCCAGTTAATTCCAGTTTTCTTAAGTTAGTAAACGTCAAAATCGTCGCTAGGACTGAGTGAGAAATCTGTAAACGCGCCGTTTCCCTAATTTGTGCCTTGGTGGTGATCTCGCTCAAGATAATATGATAAGTAATTTGGTTCCAGTGTGAATAATGCACCTGAATGTTATTTTGTTGCTACCCGAACAGACCATGCTATTTAAGTAAGTAAGTAAGTACTAAGTAAGAAAGTAAGTAAGTAAGTGTAGGGTTATGGGAATTGAAGAAAACGATTCGTTTGGATTAATAATTAATTATATTTTATTAGCGCGATAACACGGCAGCCATATAAGAGGTGGCGAGAAAGAGAGAGGGAGATTCGTTTACCTACTCTAATGTCAAATTCAATTGACAGTTACGTTTATAAAGATAGACACATTGTGTGTGTTTACAAAGACATGGATAGGGTTTGCAATCCGGATATCCGGATATCCGTTTTATCCGGATATCCGCTACTTTTTAAATCCGGATAGTTGTTACCTAAATATTCGGATATCCGGATAATTCAGTTATTACTTTGGAGGAGTTATTTTAACCAAATGATGACAGAAAGTACATACCATCTCATCACATTATTCATACCATATTTGCCTGCATTGAAAATATTGTAAATAACCTAATAAAACTAAGAAAATAACTATTTTTTTTGTGATGGTGGCACTAATCAATATTAGGCTTTTCCTTCATTATACAAGGTGTTCCAAAGGAAATACATTAAATTGGAGACGTTGTGTAGACCGTTGTACTGAACAATTTCCATTATGGCACCAAGTTTGAATTCTTAACAATTAAGAAGTTAAAAATTTCATACAAAGTAAATGGTTACATTTACTACTACCATTATGTATTACCCCTTATCCAAGATTGCAACCTTGCAATTTTAACTTGTTGGATTTGAATCTTCGAAAAAGTTTGGAAAATAGTTGTTTATGTCTGAAATTTAAACGAAAACTTAAGATAAAAGATCTCTTTCTTGGTGTCAAATTTATTTTCTTGCCGCCTCAAACTAAAAACTTCTTTTGACTTAGAGCACCCATAGAGACGCAAAGACAAAGGGCCAATCAGAGAACCCAGTAGAGTCTGTAGTGTCAGTTGTGTCAGTTTTTGACGAACATGACATCTGACCTTGGTCTACGCCACAACTGTTGCCTTGGCAACTAAATTACCGCCAAAATCGTTGCCTTGGCAACCGTTGTGGCGGTAATTTCAAAAGTTTTTCCAAGATGGCAACATGACATAATTAAAGGTCATTATGGATAAAGCTCCTTTCCTAATGTGGCACTCAATTAAATTTAACAAATTTAAGTTGCTGATTACTTCTAAACGAGGAGTTTTCATAACTTGGCCCCATAATGAAAATTGTTCGGTTCGATGGCCTACACAACGTCTCCAATTTAATGTATTTAGATTGGAACACCTTGTATATAAGAATGTATTTATTTCCACTAAGACTGTTGTTGAAACAGCATTCAATAGGCTCGGATTATAGACCGCGGCGCGGCCGCCGCGACCGGGTCGCTTTTTGCAAGTTTACAAGGAAATGTATGCAACGAATTATTTGTGCGCGCGGCGCGGCCGCATTTTTTTGGCGGCTATGTCAGCGCCGCGGTCGCGCTTCGGTCGTCAGTAGCATAGTTGCACGGGGACTGGCTCAGTTGCCTGGTCGCTCCTAAAAAAAGCTAGTCCAAAACATCATGGGGCAAATTTTGGCAACATGGAAAAAAAATCCCTATAATTTACACATGATTTATGCGAATGATTTATGTGAATGACTTATTATACCTTTTTTAGGAGCGACCTGGCAACTAAGCCAGTTCCCGTGCAACTATACTACTGCCGTCGGCGTGCGAGTTTGGGCGTTGTCAATAGCAACGAATTATTTGCCTCAAATAAGGGCTGCCGCACACAGAGCGAACGCCGGTGACATTATGCGCGCGACGCCTTTTTGTCGCCGAGCACACCTAGCGACATTTTTCCGCGCGGCATCGCATTAAAATTAAATTTGGTGGTTGGGATGAATTTAAACCATTAAAAAATAAAAGAAATTACGAATATCTTAAAACTGTATTTCACTACGTATCAATAAGAAATATATGTCTTATTGAAGCAATCTTATAAAATCAGTGAATCAAGTAAACTAACATTTACTTATTTATTATATAACTCCATTCTCATCTGTGAATGGCGGCTGGATGCCATTCTCTTCCGCTCTAACATACATTTGTCTATAGGTACTTACTTGCACACAGTGGTAATACAAACAAAAAATTGGCATATTTATGTTGGAATATGTTGAGTTTGAAGGTTGACAAGAAATTGAAATTTTAACTACATACAATTCAATAGTATCATCTAATAAGTTAAGGATACAAAACTCATCATTTGCCTGCCTTTATCCCAAAATATTTAGGTCGGCGCAACATGTCTTTTTTTTATTCAGTTCTTTTAGCAGTCAAATCCTCCCTTACGCCTTTATTTTTCATATTATCGTCTTTTATACAATCTATCCAAACGTTTATAGGCTTTCCTCTTCTTCTGCGTCCATTCACATTCATTACTTTCTTTGTTACACGCTCTTTATCCCTCCTCATTACATGCCCATACCAAGATAAACTGTTCCTTCCCATTTTTTTTGTCACTGGCGCTACTTTCGAACTCCCTATAATATACTCATTCCTAATTTTATCCATCCTTGTCACACCGCACAATCTGCACATCAATCGCAACATTCTAATCTCAGCTACATGCAGTAGTTTTTCATCAAAAGCGCGGTTAAAATCTACATCCAATGGTATTTAAATGTCAAAACTGCCAAATTTCAACTTACGCGGTGATTTTTGCTCGACGATTTTTTTTTATTCCTATTGTCATGGTACCGGAAGTCGAAGCAGACTGGTAAGAGTTCGTCATTCGTCATTAAGGTACACAAAACTAACATCCGTAATTGTGTCGTAATGTCGATTTCATACAGTGATTTTCGGCTGTTAGTCGTGGTCGTAGGTACTACGTAAGCCATCTATTATGTTTTATGATTATTAGTTCAGAAAGTTATAGGTACTTATATTATGAAGAATCATTTAGAACAATGGTAAGATACTTTTAATTGTAATTACTATCGGTAATCAACACTTTTAGATTAATTTTAGTTATTGACACTTTTCTTTATAATATTCATTATCATATAATATAATATAATATGCGTTCAAAATAATGGTTAGATTCTTTCTATATTGATTTATTTTAGTACTTAATCGTCACTTTTCCTAAAAGTCGCGACGCCGCGCGGAAAAACGATCGTCCGTGTGCGGCGGCCCTAATTTGTTGCTACTGACAACGAACAAACGGACGGTCCAGAGGCGTATTTAGGAGATTGGGCGCCCCGGGGCACGCTTGTTTAGTTCGGCGCCCCCCTGGTTGTTTGCATATTTAGACATCGAGTTTTAACAAAAAAGCGAGTCTATGTGACGTGGTATTTTATTGAGAACCCCCTGGGTGTGCAAATGTATCAAGTTTACATAATTATAAGGCATGCATAACGATACATACCAGTTTTTAGTAAAAACTCAATATCTGGGGGCACGGCAGTGCCCCCGCCAAAGTCGAGCGCAAAGCAAACACCGCCGTACCACCCTTTACTGGATCCATTTCGAAGCATTTTGGGAGCTTAGACTTATACTATAAATCCAAAAATTTTAAGACTGACACTCACATACTCACTCACTCATGATCATCTAAATAGAACTAGTACTTCCCATAAACTCACGAGAGCTGAAATTTGGTACAGAGTTAGGGTTCAATGGCCCAATAAAGGGAAAACTATAAAAACTGGGATAATCAAAGGTTTGGAGTATCTGATGTAGACCGCTAAGCAAACCACTAGGAACCCGGCTAAACCATAGGAGATTACAGTGCGTACGGTTCGGAACAGAGTGCATAAAGTGTTGCCACAACCGTCTTTCAAAATACACATATCCGTTGCCAAAATAATATGGATACATTCGGAGTGTATTCGTGCTAGATTATTAGTTTCTTTGGGAAAGTTGTAGGCCTTAACCAGATCTAGATGACAGGTGTCAGCTGTCATACTGAAAAGTCGTTTATATCGGAAACTATGCGTGCTAGACTATTGGTTTCTTTGGGAAAGTTGCAGGCCTTAACGAGATCTACATGACAGGTGTCAGCTGTCATACTAAAAAGTCGTTTATTCGAAAATAAATTATCCGAATTATTCGGATAGTAAAAATTTACGGATAATGCAAACCCTAGACATGGACATGTAAGTACTATTCCAACAGTAAGTAAGTAAAATATTTATTTGCATGAATACAGTGTTTACAAAGGTCTTAATATAAATAAGGTTCACGTACCTATTCTACCTGATCGCAGGCGTGCAAACATAACTGCAGCTGTCATTGTAATAATTAGAAAATCCACGTAACGTTTCTAAACAAGTTATAGTCTATCGGCGGTTGAGTAATTTGAGATTTTCTGTGCCACTCTCCTACAAATGGTTAAGACTGGTATCGATAGATTCCTTGTGCTCTACAAAACTCGGATATGTCTGTCTTAGTTAAAGAAAATGGTGCGTTTGACATCTGTGACGTCACAAAGATGGCCGCTAAGCGTTTTATGATTTTGTCAATATCTCAAGTTTTAGGACATCGATTTTAGTGTTTGATATGTCATATAAAAGGTATTTACATTGCCTACAATTACTTCTGGGATACCTTCTACCTTAGTGTTGTGGTTGTAAAAATATTTACAAAAGTATGTGTTTTTTTTGTCACAGTTGCACTTTATTAGGAAATGTGGCCACTATACCTCAATTATGAGATACTTTGCGTGAAACATTATTATTTAAAATAAAAGCCTGTATCAGTACCTTCTTAAAAATATATGCAACACTGTTGTAGGAAGCCAAACAAACGATTTATGACTATTACAATGAATAAAGTGCTTGCGCCGCGAATGATTAAAATGCGGCCGAGTGTTTTACGTTTTTGTTAATATCTCGCTTTTTAAGATATGGATTTCAATGTTTGATATGTCATATTAAAGGTATTTATATTGTCTACAATTATTTTCTGCTTAAGTTTGGAGGTTTTTGAAATATTGAAAGAAGTAAATGATTTTTTTTGTTTAATACTTAACTAAAGCAACAAAAGTAAATAAAGATACATGGGCGTAAATTCCTATAAAATAACCGGCCAAGAGCGTGTCAGACACGTTCACAAATAGGGTATCATAGTCACAGTTTAACAGGTTTTTCAGCGTTACAAAGTTAACTCTGTTGCTGGTTTGTTTGCAGCTGTAGGTATGGTTACCAACCGCGAATTGAAAAACTTTAATTTTTCTTTAAACTTGAGTAGTACAGGATCTGTTATAGTTTTCATGGTAACTTCAGGTTAGGAACTATATTCCATATTTTTTTCAAATTTTTAGCCATATTATCTACTTTAGCAGTAAGCTGGAACAAATCATTAGACAGAAACGTACCTTTTCAAAGCAAATATCTCAAGACAGAAACATTTTATTGAGTTTTCTTTTAAAAACTTCTTGCGAGCATGAAATGCTTCTTTAAACACTCTGATGCTATATTCTGTGGCTTGACGGATGTCGGTGCTTCCGCCTTGGCATATAATGCATAAGTCCCACCTCGTTTCCAAAACTTTTGAACTATTTAATGGCACAACTACAACTGATTGCAGCTCCATAATTCAGTAGTTGAAACACAATTACACAATACACTGAACATCTCGAAAATGCGTGCAATAAATACTCGTCTCCACAACAAACTGATTCATTTAGAATACTAACTCATATGCGATAGGCGCGTTGAGGGTAGATAATAAAATTTCGTCTCTTCCTTGTAGCTTGTCGCCCCGTTGTTTAATACGCATCGGATTGCGTCGATATCGGTGTTTGGTTGAAATGTAACTAAATTTCCCCTAAACAACGATTTCACAATATTAAAAATATTTTAACAAAGTCCGATGCCCCCACACACACACACACACGCACACGAGCAGAGACAGCAGAAGAAGCGTTTGTTTGTTTTCCTACAACATTCTTACATATATTGTTGAAAAGGTAATGATACAGGTTTTTATTTTGATTAATAATATATCACGCAAAGTATCTCATAATTGAGTTATACTGGCAATATCTACTAATAAAGTGAACTGAGTCAAGAAAAAATACATACTTTTAAAAATATCTTTACAACCTCAACGATTAGGCAGTAGATATCAAGTAAGTAATTGTAGACAATATATATACCTTTTGTATGACATATCAAACATTGAAATCGATTTCTTAAAACTTGAGATATTAACAAAATCATAAACCGCTCAACCGCGTTATTAACCAAACGCGGAGCAGGCACTTATTTAACTCATCTAACTAATCACTTGATTAACTCTAATAGTCATAAATCGTTTATTTGATTTTGTACAACAGTGTAATATATATTTTTGGAAAGGTAATGAAACAGGCTTTCATTTGAAATAATAATGTATCAGATAAAGTATCTCACAATTGAGTCATAGTGGCCATATTTTCTAATAAAGTGCAACTGTGACGAGAAAAAACACATAGTTTTATAAATATTTTTTCAACCCCTACATTTAGGTAGTAGGTATCAAAAAAGTGATTGTAGACAATATAAATACCTTTTATATGACATATCAAACATTTAAATCGATGCCTTAAAACTTGAGATATTAACAAAAACATAAAACGCTCGGCCGCCATCTTTGTGACGTCACAGATGTCAAACGCACCATTTCCTTCAACTAAGACAGGCATATCCGAGTTTTGTAGAGCACAAGGAATCTATCGATACCAGTCTTAGCCATTTATAGGAGGGTGGCACAGAATTCGAGAAGGAGACGACTTTTTAATATTTCGCCTATAGACTATTATTAACACTTCTCACTCAGCCATTCAGTTCATGCTCGTTAACTGTTTCCTATTTCAATATTATTCCAATTTTGTAAGGTGTGTCTTTTTTTAAAAGCTCCGATGAATGTGTATTATCATAGATATACAGGGTGTTAATTTAAATGCATGCCATAGCTTCAGGGTAGGTTTAGTATCGACAAATGATGCCGTAAAAATATTGAAAAAAAAACACAATCACAATTTTTTTTAATTTTACTTGGCTGACATTTGATTCAAATGCCTATGTCTCAGCCAAAATTCGTTCAATCGAAAAGTTGTTTAGACGAAAGTACTTGTATGGACTCTCTACTCCAAACAACAGTGTCAAAAAATGAATGAAAAAAAAAAGTTGTGTCTAAATCCAAAAAAAGAAAATTTTTTTGACAGGGATTTTTTTCAATATTTTTTACGGCATCCTTAATCGATACTTAACATGACGTAACCTACCCTGAAGCTATGGCACGCATTTAAATTAGGAAGTGTCTAGTATGCCTCTAGTGGTATTTTAGAAAAACTCACTAAATGACCGCTGTTGGCAAATTACGATTAAATTATCTATTATAACTCTAGTGGTATTTTAGTGAAACGTCCTAGCGTACCGACAGCGGCAAATTAAAGCTAAAAATCTATAAGTATTAGTACCTACTTTTCGAATGTGGGCTGATGATGATGATGATACTTTTCGGGGCATAAAGGGGGAGTTGGAGTATAGCCTTCGGGGCTCTACGAAAGAAACGTCAAGAAAAAAGGAAATATACTTGGATATTAAAGATTTGGAATAAATGTTATTTTCTTCGAAATTATAGGATGAAAAATATTTCATTATCGTATGTATTTCATTTTTATCGTGTAGATAAGCCTAAAACAAACACCTTTTTGTCCTATGCAATTTTGGGCTAGGACTCGTCTAAAGCCGTGATCTAGGTCCTTGAAGTTCTTGCTCAATCGAAAATTTTCTAAATCTTTTCCTGTAGCTTTTTACTGTGGGTTCGGACTTGGAAAAATCACGGGGTATCGTGCGGGATTCACGGGGATACATGCGGAATTCATTCAGGATACTGATGGGAATTCGTGCGGGGTTCATAGAGATTCATGATGGTTCATGTGGGATTCGTAGTAAAACCTTCTTCACAACTCCTCGTTCACCCTTTCAACAAATAAACATCAAATAAACGCAATACTCCGACTACTCGGTATCGGTATTATAGCTATATTTACTACGAAGCCGCTGTCGGTAAAGTAGCTGTATTCAATGCGTTGTCGCTTGCGGTAGACTAGCAAAACAAGTGTTATTTTACCTACAGCGGTCATTTAGTCCGTTTTTAGGGTTTTGTAGTCTACTAGAAACCCTTATCATTTCGTCAAGTCTGTCTGTCTGTCTGTATGTATGCCGCGCCCTCATAACTTCGTCAGTTTTAGAGCTATCGACATCAAATTTGGTGTGAAGATAGATCGTGTTGACCCAAATATAAAAATGTTGAGAAAAAATATTTTAATTGTTTTTTGGACCCCCTTCCCATACATGTGAAAGAGGGCCCAAAAAAATTTTTTTCTTCTTTATTATTGAATAGAGTATTGTTGAATAGGTCTTTTAAAATTAAGGGGAGGTTTCTTTACAAAGTCTCTAAAATGTGTCTGTCTCGAGATATTTGCTTTTAAAAGGGGCGGGTTTGAGCCATAATTTGTTCCAGCTGTAACTTCTAAAGTATGCATGTTAAAAATTTGAAAAAAAAAATATGGAATATAGTTCGTAATATGAAGTTACCATGAAAACTATAACGAACACTGTACTACTTAAGATTAAGGAAATATTAAAGTTTTTCAATTGGCGGTTGGTAACCTTAGAGCTGCAAACAAACCAGCAACACAATTAACTTTGTCGGTCATTCTCGCGGCAAGGCGTTCTCAGCCTAATTTATGTCACGCTTTTTTGTTTTACAGTTTTCTGTCAAAATGACAAGTATTTATGAAAATATAAATCAAAATAAATACAATGATAGTTTTGTCACTTAAATCCACCGACCAGTTATAAAGTTATGAGCAACTGAATTTTTGGGCGTGACACAAATTAGAAGTCCGCGTGACGCAAATTAGATTGAGTCATCAAAAGTATGAAGTTTAGACTACTCAATGATAAATTTGATAATAAAATTACACAAAAAATGCAAAATAACAATTATATAAGTTCAAACTGAATATAAGTAGACACATAGAACATAGTTCCCGTGTACCTACCTAAAGCCTACTTAAAATAGCATCACCCCGATACTACCAGTGGGAGTCGTAAAAGGCTACTAAGGAATGAATCCAGGGAATGAGTAGCTGCGTTTCCTGTGAAACAACACCTTGCACTGCGCTCGCTAATTCACCTGTCAAGGCTGGTGTTTCTGCCTATCCTCACTTATAGTGCTTATACATGATCAAAGTTGCACAATCAGTAACGGAGCGTTCTAGGGCGATCATGCATCAGTCATCTTACCAAAAGTCAAAATCCACCGCTTATGGAATGGTTTCCAAGGATCTAGATCAAGGTGGACAGGGATGGGGAAGTTGGCAGGAAAATGAAAAACGATCAGTTATATATTGACAGCACAAAAGCAGTCAGTATATAATATACTTTTGGCCTTTGAACCGACAAGAACAAGAAGCAGTAATTCTTCCTAGTAGGATCAATTGGCTGTTCTGTTGGAACCTAATATTCAGTTGGAGGCTCATGGTATACCACCTGCTTGATATCAAACAGGATTAACAACGAACATGAACATTATGACAGGATTTCAATAGACAAGGCTGACACTATAGATTCCTTACCCTGCCGTGGGTGAAAGTGGACTGAAGATGATGTTGTAAGATAGAATTTGGTGTGTTTGATGATGTGTATTTTCAACATTAACAATGTTATTCATTCGCAAACCTCTCATGAGCGTTAGCCAAAATAAATTAGATAAAACGAAGTCTCTAAGACACAAAAACGCTACTTTATATGATGCTATTGCTAACACAGGCAGAATTGGCAGACAGTTCTCCAAATCAACTACTCTGCATTGAATCCGTAGACACTTATTGCCCAGTAACTGTTAAACTGGATAGAAAGCCTCTCTGCTTCTGCATCGGGAACTCCTTGGGAGAAAATTGAGTCGAGCGATTAAATTATTAAAGTATTAGACTTCTTTGATACCTACTTCTGGCATAAATGGCTAACGAGAACAGCTGCTGACCCTCTCCACATGAGGGAAGAGTAAATACGATCTGAAATCCAGAAATGATCAGTTCACGTGAACCATAACTGTTTTTAAAGGCGGAGAGTGATCAAATCTCATATAGGCCATTAGAACAAAAAATAACACTCCCACAGGCAGCTGAACTGCCCCAGTAGATGATCAACTGATTACCCTGATCAATTTTGTATTATTCTTACAACAAACTTAAATGTGATACTGATATTTACAAGCACGATCTAATTTGCGTCACGTTTTTCGTGACGCAAATCATGTGATACAAATTAGGGAAAACGCATATTATATTTTTTTAAACGGACGGATACGTTTAAGTTTTTGTTCATAACCTTTGACGGAAATTGAACCTTTCGTATAGGCGTACATGATCGTAAATTGACAAGACTCATACACATTTATTCACAAAATGAAACAAGCGAACGCAAATTAGAGAAAACCGTGACCACGCGAACGCAAATTAGGTATTCACGTCCATAATTCTTCATCCAAGCACATGACACACCACTGCTGTCGTGGACTGCTGCAGCTCAGCTAACGTTAGCTCCTCAAGCCACAATCTTGGGCATAGATCTTTCCACTTGTGATAAAGGTATCATTTTGTAACGCGTGACGCAAATTATGTATCAGGCCGGGACAGATACATTAAATTATGTAACTAAGTAAGTAAAGGTTGTACACGTTTATAATATTTATAATCCTTAAGCCCAATAAAAGGGCTTCCAATGTTTAAAAGCTCTAATCTATAAACATTGTTTTTGAAAGAAATAATTGAAGACAAAGGAAAAATTCTGGGTGCGGGACAGCGAACACAAATTAGAGAACAGCGTTTTGAAAAAATATTGCGGCTAAAATATTTACTACACATATTTGAAACTTCGTGGAGGATTACAGGACCTTTCTACCTATTTAAATAAAAACATACAAGTTTGTCGTGTTATGGTGTAGCGAGAAATTCAACGAGACATCCAAAAATCGTGCATTTTGAGAATCACCGGTAACGCTGAAAGATCTTATATTTAAACGTTGACTACGAAACCCTATTTGTGAGCGTGTCTGACACGCTCTTGGCCGCTTTTTTTTCTAACGTATCACTAGCGGCATACTAGACACTTCCTTTAAATTAACATCCTGTATATGTCAAACTGGATCGAGTACTCGAAAACAAGGTTTGAAGGAAGAATATTTGACCTTGATTTGACCGATTTAAAGCCAGGAATACGTTTTCGCTTTCTAAGTTACTGAGATACCACGAGTTACCCCCGAGTGTAGGTACCCGAGTATATAATATTGTCAACAAAAACTTAAAAACGTATTAATTGGTCACACTATTTACACTTTGATGAATGTGCATAATATTGTCAGCAAAAACAGCAAAACGTATTAATTGGTCACACTATTTACTGATTGTTGAAATAGACCATTTTCATTTTAAATTTTTATTTCGTGTTATTTTTCCTTATGTTTTGTCTATATCTAATTACCATGCGCCAAAATGAATATATAAGAACGGGCATTTTTTTGAACATATTATCGTAGTTTATTAGCTGAAGTGATCAACATGAAGCAATCACTATTCCTGGTGCTTTGCACTCTTGCCGTGGCTTTTGGTGAGTAAAACCGCAATAAGCGGTGTTAATTTATTTTAAGGAAGCCATCATAATAAATTAGAAAAAAATATACAGGGTGTAAGGGACAGCCCTCCGAATACTAAAAGGGTGCATTCATACCATGAAACTGAACAACTACCCATAGAAATAAATTTAAGGAAACGTAATTTTTTTTTTTTACTTCTTATAGTAAATGCAATCGTGATCGTGATTTTGTATGGAAAGTCGAAAAATTTTTTTCGTTTCCTGAAATTTATTTCTATGGCAAGTTGTTTAATTTCATGATCTGAATGCAGTATATATGCAATATCAGTATTCGGAGACCTGTCCCTTACATCCCGTATATTGCTGAACAATATGTTATTACTAGAGGAAAGCCCGGCTTCGCTCGGGTGAAATGTAACTCGTAATGTAGGTGCAAAATGTACTTGCGTAATTCTCTAAATTATTGAAGGCAAAGCAGGAGTGTATAGCAGGAAATCGACGTAACGCTATCTCGACAACACGCGATGATGATTTTCAATTCCAAATTAGGGGCATGAAATTTTAACATTTCGACAGCTTTTTACATACCTTGAAGAAAACATGGACATCGAAGATCTGGAGTACCTGGTATACACCACCAGGAGCTGGGCTAAACTATTTTCTTTTTCATTCATTCATTAGCCTATTCCAGTCCGCTGCTAGATGTAGGCCTCCCCCAGTGTACGCCATAAGGCACGGTCTCGCTCGTCGCTACCAGCTTTTTTAAGTCATCGGCCCGGCGTGCAACGCTACGTTTTCCAAAGCGTGGCCTCCACTCGAGAACTCGACGGTCCATCGGTTTTACGGCAAATGTGACCATCTTGTGCAACTTCAGCTTGCTAAACTATAAGATATACGAAAATGGCTACGCAGCAAAGATGCGCAACATGATGGGCCATTTCTGGTGGTACATGGATATCGTGGGTTAAGAATACCTAATAATGGAGCACGAACAGAATAAAGCTACAGCTCTTGTAAAAACTCACATAAATTAACAGAAAGAAAGAAATACCTAGCTAGGTTTATTCTTTGTTCAAGTCAATAGTTTTTCTTTACTTTAGCCTATCTATAGCAGTTCACTGCTTGACCTACGCATCACCAAGAGTACTTCATAATCATAAGGTACACAACCTCACTTTGTCAGGGTTCATCGGGTCGTTCAATACGAAGGGAAGAAGAAGTAGTTGATCCAGCGCTGCTTGGCTCCAGTAGAGTAGAGTATCTAATATTGTCAACTACAGGAACCGAACCGAGGCCGTCTTCTTCTTGATGCCAATCAGAAAATTTTGCTCTTTAATTTTTTTGCTTCATCAATTCATCATCAATTTTGTCGTCATAGCATTGTGTTCTATTTGCTTCTGTTTTTCTTGCAAAAACTGTGAATTGCTTCCGTATGGGCTCTGTTTTGTACTCATGTTTCCATCATGTTTCGTGTTATTTAGGTATTGACAATTTGTGACAATGAAGGATGACACTTTGGGATGACACGACAATAAAATAAAAAAAAAACAGTGATCTAGCAAGGGACCATGGACTAAAAAGTTCTTAATCAGAAGCTAGGTGGTAGCTAGGCAACGGGTTGGCGACGGGATACTAACAAAAATGGCAGGTCCTATACTATATTTTGCCTGTCAGCACCGTTAGAATTTTATAAAGTTCTCGATATTCCGCAAAATTCAGATATATGTTGTCGACTCAAAAACAATAATTTTTTATGTATTATTATTTAGAAAACAGAAAACAGGAAGTAACCGTTACCCCTGCACGAAATTATTAATATAGATAATGTTTCTCGGAAGACACGCCTACGAATAGGGTTTCGTAGTCAACGTTTAAATATCAGGTTTTTCAGCGTTACAAAGTTAATTGTTGTTGAAAATAGGGTGTTACTTTAAATGATGAAAATAATTTGGTTAACCGAGGATATGTCGTCTACGGGGCTAAGGCGTCTTATCCAATTCTCTTCCGAATCGTGTATTTTAGAACTACTAGTGCCATCTTTTTTCCATTTTTGGTATTAAAATTCATAAAAAACCACCAAAAGATGCCGTATCGTTTTTTTTTTAAATAGTTACTTAAGCATTTGTCCGCAATCTCACCTGATGTTAAGTGACGATGCAGACGATGATGGAACATGCTCGCCCAGATAATGCCTATTCACTCTCGCCTTGAAAAGGCCCAGGCTGTAACGTTCCGGAAACAGATCCGCAGGCAGGGAGTTCCACTCTTTAGCAGTTCGCATTAAAAATGTAGAAGCGAAGCGCTTTGTGCGAATTTGCGGGATGTCTACGATATAAAGGTGGAACCCCAACCGGCGTCGCGTGCACCGGAGATGAAATGGTGACGGAGGTATCAGGTCATGGAGAGACTGTGCACACTCCCTGAAATGTATCCTGTAGAATACCGACATGCAAGCTACTTTGCGACGGTTTTCGAGGCTCTGCAACTTTGCGTCAATAAGTGCCCTATCAGCAATGAGTTTCTTGGCGCGCTTCTCAATCGAGTCTTGGGCTACCAGCTGGTATTTGCAGATCCGTCCCATAGGTGACAGCAGCACTCCATGCAGGAACGGACTTGAGCTTGGTATAGTTGTAAAAGCTGTACTGGTGAGAAGTATCGCCTGACCTTTGAGAGAATTCCGAGTCTCTTTGCTGCAGTCGTGGTCAAAGACTCAATATATTGTCCAAAGTTCAGGTCAAACGAAAGGTTCATGCCAGGGTTCGAAGATATATATCACTTGATATATATCATTGATATTTATCGGATATATATCACGATATTTACTCCTTAATAAATATCAAGTGATATATATCAGTGATATATATCGCGTGATATTATGATATTTATTTTTTGGATATCTATCACCATTATTCGTTACGGATTAGTGATTTTTTATGGCCACTCCACTAATGAAAATCTTTAGTTAATTTTGAACCCCGCACTATACTATGCACGAGAAAGAAAAAAAATAGTTTGATGTAAATCTCTCTGTATTTTTTTCTTATAAATAATTAAGATATCTATATTTTGTTCATTGGTATTTATTAAGATAGCCTCATAGATTTAATTATGTTATTAGTGTGCGAAGTAGATGGTTTATTTACTGCGTGCGGGCTCATATACGATGGTAGATTTATAAAATATAGGTGTGCACGTATCCACTATTTGTCCACCCGCTTTATGTGTTTACTTACTGACCTGTAAATACAGAATTTTCTAAGCCACTTTCATTTAGAACTTTACTGTAATGAAGTTAAGTGATACAGATTAATTTATAAACAATTTTTTTCGTCATTGACGATAAAATTGATACATTGTTTTGAAAAATTTAAGACTGATTGATATATATCCGATAAATATCAAAAAATGGATATATATCCGATTTATTGGATATATATCGGATATTTTGATATTTATTATAAATATCGGATATTTTCGAACCCTGGTTCATGCCAAGAAGCTCAAGATGGCCAGAAATCGGTACGGATACACCTCGGAAAGTCGGAGTCAGGTCAAAGAGACACCGTTTAGTGGAGAATAGACATGCCTGTGTTTTAGATGCATTACACTTGACAAGATTTGCATCACTCCATTCGGATATTGTTTCAAGATTCAAGTTTAGGCGACTCACTAGGGCCTCTCGACAAGACTGAGTAGATTCATTGCTGGCCTTTGTACTGGACAGGTACCTATCAACAACCGTGCTGACATCTGCATACTCAAAGGTGTCGGGCGTGAGCATATCAATGATGTGCAGCAGGGATAGTGTTATGGAAAGTACAGATCCTTGAGGGACGCAGGCATCAATAGCCTGTTCATCTGAAGAGCGTCCTTCTAGGACCACTCGTATTGGCCGTCCACTCAAGAAATCTGCGATCCAGTTGCAAAGTCCAGCAGGTAGCCAGTAGGCGGAAAGCTTGTTAATAAGACTTGCATGCCAGACCCTGTCAAATGCCTTTGAGACATCCAGAGATACGGCGAGATTAATCTGTCATTTAGTTCGGACACCTGATGGTTGCCAACATATGATTGTGAATCAATGTATATCTCAGCTTCTTTAAGAGAATCCATGTTTCTTATCAGTGAGTACTGTTATTGTTTTATTGCTTTACTAGCTGCCCGTCAGCGGTTTTACCCGCTGCAACCCATCTTTTACCCCTTTAGGGGTTAAAAATCGAAAATCCCTGAAACACGTACTCAATTTTTTAGCTGTTTGATCTAATCGCAAATTTTGAAACAGATCGCATTTTAAAATAGAGATTTTCCATACAAACTTTTAACCCCTTTTTTACCCCTTTAGGGGTTAAAAATCGAAAATCCCTGAAACACGTGTTTAATTATTTTAGCTTCTTGATCTAATCACAAATTTTGAAACAGATCGCATTTAAAAATAATAATTTTCCATACAAACTTTTAACCCCTTTTTTACCCCTTTGGAGGTCAAAATTTGAGGCAAAGAATATTTAAAAACCTGCCCCTTAACATACCATATATACTAAAAAACAACCGCATCAAAATCCGTTGAGGGGTTTTAAAGATATAAGGAAACATACATACAGACACGGGAAGGGACTTTAATTTATACTATGTATTGATATGTTATTTTAGTTATTTCTTGTATATGTTACCGGCCAAACCCGATTTTAGGATAAACTAGATTTTCCTAGGCCAAAGTAGTTTATCCTACATGCGATTGGATAAACCGGTATAGACTAGGCTAAATCGGTCCGTCCGATGGCCGATAGGAGAAACTAGTTAATCCTAGGCTGATCTAGTTGAGCCTAAAGTGAATAAATACGCTTCAGGATAAACTGGTTTGGCTTAGTTAATAACCCTCCTTCTGAGGCAGTCGGGTAAAAATTATTCAGGCTACAGTGACGGAGCTCTCAAGGGTAGAGGGTAACGTCGGACATCCTGGGGACATGGGGCACTCTGGAGGCTCGAACACCCTAGAGGGTGGGGTGTAGCATCGGACATCCTGAAGGCTCGGACGCCCTGGGGGGACGCCCTAGAGTGTTGTAGCTCTAGATCGAGCGTAAAAGGTATATTCGTACACCCTGGAGGCATCAAACACCTGTGAGGCTCGATTACCCTGGAGGGTGCGGGGTAGCGTCAGACACCCTGAAGGCTCAGACACCTTGTAGCCCCTGACGCGAGCACTTGCAAGGTCGCTATCGGCGATAGCTCTCACGAGCTGTCACATCACAGGTGTCCCTGGTATGTGGGAGCCCTGGTATATATCCGAGCTTTTATGGTGTCCGACGCTACCCCGCACCCTCCAGGGTTTTCGAGCCTTACAGGTGTTTGATGCCTCAAGGGTGTATGTAGTGCCTCACTGTAGGGCGCCCCTCCAGGGCGTCCGAGTCTTCAGGGTGTCCAATGCTATACCCCACCCTCTAGGGTGTTCGAGTCTCCAGAGTGTCCGATGTCTCCAGGATATCCAACTTTACCCTTTACCCTTGAGAGCTCCGTCACTGTAGCCTGAATAGCCTTAACCATTTTTAACCAAGCCAACCCAGTTTATCCTGAAGTGTACTTATAAATTTTAGGCTCAACTAGTTCAGCCTAGGATTAACTAGTTTCTCCTATCGGCCATCGGACGTACCGGTTTAGCCTAGTCTATACCGGTTTATCCAATCGCATGTAGGATAAACTACTTTGGCCTAGGAAAAACTGGTTTATCCTAAAATCGGGTTTGGCCGGTAACATATATATGTGAAGATATCGAAACAATGTGCAATAAAATAAATTGTAGGTTATGTTTTGCTTTGGGGCTATTGCGGCCGCCTTGTCGGGGCGATTGCTTATATTGTAACGCAATAAACCCTATTGTCAGAGATAAAAAACCTTTTATTTTAGGGTAATATTGGTATTCTAAGCACCAGTAATTCTTTTATTTTACTAATCTTTCTAATTGGGCATAATGTACTTTATCTACACTCATTTAGTAATTTTCGTTCTACAGAATCGAAAGCAGGTTCGTTATGAACTGCTTTAAGAAATATGCAGCCTTAAAAAACAATTTCCTTACTATAATCTGTATCGTTATGTAACTCGATGTCAAACATTTCGCAAAAAAGAAAAGAATATGCCGCTTTTTTATTTCCTGTGCAATGGGGTTGGCCGGTGAAAGCGTAGGGTAGATGGCGCCACCATAGGTCGGTCCTATAAACTGTATGTTCCTAATACCTTTGCCCGTCCGCCCTATGGACATAAACGACAAAAAAAAAGATGGTCCATTCTTTTATGTAGTCTGTGGTCCATATTATGTCAACAAAGCGCGGTTTATTTATTAACTTGAACTTTTGTGAAAATATACTTGTACTTGGAAAATGAGCGACCTGAACGCAGAATTAAAAAGACGTGGTGCGTCGCTACGCGGAAAAAAAGGCAGATTTGTTTGAAAGGTAAGAACTATGTTTAGGTTTAGGTAAGGTTGTTATTTTCGTTGTTTTTCATTTGAGCCTAGGTTATAACAGCATCGTTCGCATCTAAAATCTGATATTACCTAAAAAACCTGTATATTTACTAACATTTTCATAGTCACTTTCCATAAAATGTGTACGACATAACCTAGCTTCATTTTTAGGCTCGAAACCAGGGCGTCTAATCGCTTTGAGCCAAAGTTTTCTTAATTTCACATCTTTTGGGAACCGACGGCTTCCCATTCCCTTGCAATTTGGGACACTGCATCGTGTCATTTTAATAAAATTTAAGAAAAACTAATTTCCGCCATACAAAAAATGCTTTGTTGTGGGACCAAGCACACTAGCGCCATTTTGACAGTTGCCAACCCCATTAAATTAAATTAAACAGTAAGTCAATTAAAAAAAAATGTCACCTGGGCGGGATGAGACTTGACATTATGAGGACTTATTTATTACAACCTTTCCACCCGCGGTTTAACTCGCGGTATTTATCTGTTTGGTCTAATTAAAAAAAAATAAATACATTGCATTTAAAATCCAAAAAGATCACAAACTGGAGGTGGAGTTCGACTACTCGACAACAGATGGCGCCACTACATGAGGGATTGTAAAAGCCCTTATATCTTTAAAAATACGCCCTTTAAGTTAAAACGGGAACTTTCTTGTTCGAGGGTAGATAAAGGGCTATTGCACAATATAAGTCCCTTTATCGTACCGGGAATCCTTTTTAAGTTTTACCGGCACGCACATTTTATCAACTTAGTTTTATTATATAAGGTCCTATTAAATTCACTGCAAATATTTTAAGGGCATGCGTAAATATGTATAAGAAAAACATCTAAGGCATTTTAAAAAAAATTACACGCAAGTTTTTTTTTCGTTTTTAAACAAACTTTTTAATTAATTACGAGAACATCCTTTGACTGTCCCGACTGACGTTCGGCCAAGTAGACAGGATTCACTTACACGGCACGCACACTAACAACCAACCAATCACAGCACCTTATTTTGGCGCGTAAATTAAACGCGTTTAGTGGTGTGTTTCTAGGACAAACAGGGTGCACTTTTTCGTTTTGACTTTTTTAGTTAAATGCAATTTTCTCGAAAACTAGCTTGTAGATTTTTTTAAGAATTTGCATAGTACATGCTTATATTTTATTTGATCTGCCCCTAAAATATTTGCAGTGAATTTAATAGGACCTTATAATATAATGATTAAATCCTTGCTTTAAATTTACCGAAAAGCGCTTTTTAATTTTAAAAGTTGTTTAGTTTTTATGAGCCTCTATTTTAACATTTGGTTTTAAAGGTACCTACTTAGGTACAAAAGTCGTTCAGTTGGTGGTTTAGTTGATAGGCTTGCAATCGCCATAGTGCAGTGCGAAGGTTTGAATTATTTTTTATAGTTTTTTTTTGTAGAGTGTAGATAAAATAGTGTATGCAACTGCATATAATTAGGCTTAAGAATGCGCTTGTCAAACTATTATCCCACTCGGCTGCGCCTCGTGTGATAAACATACACTCGCGTTTCCAAAGCCTTCCGTTATAAGACAGTTGCATAAACAACTATTCTAATGGGTAGTTAGTGGCTAACGCAGCTTCTATAAAATGTCAATAGCAGCTTCTAATTAAATTAATAGTCTTCTTAATTGATAAATTACTGTACCTGTAACGTTATGAGACTTTTAATTGTAACGCAATAATACTGTCAGATTTATATTCTAAAAAATAGTAAGTACATAAATTTAAGTTGTGGTTTGATTCGAAATAGAAAAAGTTAATTATCCGAACCTGTAAGAAAAAATATTCGGCACCCCTGGAATCCTGGATGGGGCGAATGCGTCTACAAGAAACAAGAAAAATTATACGCTATAGCCTCCAATATTTTCGCTCAACTTATTATCCTAAACCAAGCGCAGAAAATGTTTCGCAAGCTAATAAATCGGTACATTACTCTAACCACATAAAACTAGTGAAAGACGCATTCCCCCCACCTGGGATAATTACGTCTAAAATCCGCATCTTTTGTTAAAATGACATTTACACATAGAAGTTATGTAAAATACCTTGATACTGTATCTAAATATAAAATTTGGTTAAATTTCCTAACATTTATCGTCAAAAATAGTCAACAAAGGTGTATATTATGTTTGTTATCTTATCTTATCTTACTTAGCCTGCATCGTCCCACTGTTGGGCAAAGGCCTCCCTTTTCTCTTTCCACTCCTTTCTGCTCTGAGCCTCTAAGTTTGTTATATTCAAATAAATATGCATATCATATAAATACGCATGAGCCCCGGTTGACCTTATATTATTGTATTAATAAATATTGTTTTTTATTTGTAATTCATTTACTTATTTCTTTTTCAGGTGCCAACTACAATGGACTGAGAGGTAAGAACTTTTATTCGCCTATGAACACAGAGATTATTTTGAACTAATTTGAAGTTTTGTTTGGTTCAAATTGGGTTCAAAGGGTACTTATTACTTACAGTTTAGGTATATTACATTGTCTTCTAGTCTTTCATCATCTAGATAAACCAAGGCACCAAAGCTTACACCAAGGCCACCTATCTATACTTACAGTGCCATGGAATGGCCATGGACAAAATTGCCACATTCTTGATGGCCATCAAAAAATAAACTCCTAATTTGTTACACAGTGAAATACGGTCCGAGGGCGGAGAGTGCCGACAAGAACTACTACTTCAACATCCCACGCTCACGCCTCGAAGCCGAGCAAGCAGGATGGACAATGTTCATCCAGCCATACGACAGCAAAGTGCAAGGCCTCTACATGTACTGCTTCGACAACTTCTTGATCTGCTCCTTGTACAACGTCCAAGGATTTATTGCTGGTCTCCAAATTTCTGTAAGTATCCGTGGGTCTTAGGACAGATTTAGCAAGTAAAGCTTTCTCAAGGCGGAGAAGGCAGGATGGAACATGTTCAACTAGCCATAATACAGCAAAGTGCAAGGCCTCTACATACATATACTTTGTCGACAAGTTCCTGATCTGCACACTGTACATATCCCTAGTATTCATATCTGGACTTCATCGTTTCTGCGAGTTTTCTAAACTTGAACTTTGAGACATGTTGCCTACATCAGGAAACCACAGGGTAGAGTTAGTTTTTTTGTACCGTCACCGAACTAGGTTATTCCAATCTGCCACCCCTGAAAGGCCACCCTACAATCAATACACAATCGGTTATGCATCTACCCTAGCTCAGGCTAACTGGTTGGACATACTTTTCCAATCTTTCCCCCCCAGGGTGTCCATCCTAGGGTGTCAGTTTGGATGACCCCATTCACTTATACCCTTCTTATACCCCATTCGCAGGTGCCTTATGAAGACTTTGTGCCGGCACCCAACACATTGGAGAGCAGAATGAAAGTATGGCAAGCCCCTGCCGCTTTCGGAGAATCTTCCAAAATTTACTGGACTCAATCTATTGTCTTCGCGTCTGAAGGTTAGTCGACCCACATCTTAGACCCACATTACTTAAGTACTACACAACAAGTTAAAAAAATGCCGTTTTTCATAAATAATGTATCTAAATTTTAATTTTAATCAAACTTTCAGATACCTGAACCAATTTTCTTGAGTTTAAGACCGTGAAATCGTTAAAATACCTACCTATCGTTGTTCTTTTTGCAGCTACTTTTAAATCAAGCGGAGGCCCCACACCCGCCAATGGACAGACTCTGCAAGATGGAGGAGTATGGGTACATGGACTGGACGACAACCTTTTGAAGTTCCCCAGCACCGAGGCCGAGCTTCAGAAGAGCAACTTCACTAAGGAGAACTGCGTTCGTGGCCAGGGTATGTGTTCCTAAAGACAATAATATCATGTTAATATGTGTGAAAGTAATCGCGCGTGCTTAAAAAGTTATAGTAACAAGCAGCTTTGAATTTTGATCGATTTGAAAGAACTTTGATATTGTTTTAAAACGTGTCGTAGAGGTGGCAACAAAAACGACGTCTTTTGATTTTCGCTGGATTGAGTATTGAGGTGAGTTGAGTACGGTTTGCACTGACCCCCAGTTACCTACCGTTATAAAGTAAAAAGTATGTATTTCCAGGAACATACTACTACTACAAGATGAACACTGAGACGGCGTGCGAGAACTACCTGCCCTATTACGGCTTGGTGAACAACGGTGACCTGGTCGGCAACGGTGTCTACTTGTTCGGCAAGTTCAACAAACAGCAGCCCAGTGGCAGGCAGTGGTTCGAAGACCTCAGGCCCTACAGGGAAACCACTTTGGTAATTTCTTCCCTTTGCATGGGAACAGCTTGGAGGAATACGGGCCTGACATCCTGTCTGGCAGGCCCGTGTTCCTCCAAGAGAAATGGCGTCAGTTATTTCAAAAAACTAATCCGTAAATTGTCGCCGTGTGGCTTCTTTAAGGAGTCAGAGGTAGAAACACAACAACCACTAATTGTCCAAGGAATATACTACTACCTGCAAACACTTCATGAATTTGGTATTTTAAGGTACAGATAATGTTTGAAGTAGGCTGAATGTGATTTTTCCCGCGCATTATTTTTTCTCAAATGGAAATGGAACAGAGCAAAGCCAAAAAAAAACTGCTTGAGCATTTTGGAATTTGTAAAGTTTCAAAATTTATCTCGTTTGAAAAGCAGATTTATGATGTATCCTTGCAAATGGAAAAACCAAAATGTCAATTTCTGGCCTCGTTCTCTTGGTTCTCTTGGGAAGGCCTTGACTTCGTCTCGTCCTCCAATATACACAAACTGGTATTTTATTGGCCACGGCAATAATGTGCTATTTTGTTGCAGTACGTAACCCCAATTGCTCCTCAATGCTTCTACGACTGGTCTGACGACTACGGCGTCCTTGGTGTGCACATCTACTACATCGATGAGCCATGGAACATCCAGTGCGGGTAAGTTATTTTTCGTTTTGTTCGTATCACTAGCGGCCTGTTAGCGGTTTCAATTTGGGGCCACTTGAGTTTGCAGTCATGATAAATGATCTGCCAGAGGTCGTCAGCAAAAATACCGGTTGTTTGCTATTTGCCGACGACTTAAAAATTTACAGGAAAATTGATTATTTGTCTGAGACAGACAAAGGATTTTTCTTCCCCAGCGGCAATCAAAACCCTATATAAAGCCTTAATTAGAAGTAGATTAGAAAGTAGCTCAATTGTGTGGAGACCATTTGAAACCAAATACATTAATATGATAGAAAAAATTCTAAATAAATTCACTAGATACCTATACTGGAAATTGTATGGAGTTTACCCGTTTTATCCACTACTGTATCCCACCCTCTTTGTAATAGGTATGGTTGGATATTACAAGCTGGAAATGAGGAGAGACCTAGCATTAGTAACGTATATTTTTAAGGTGTTGAGAGGGACAATCATAAACCCAGACGTGCTTGAACAGATAGGACTCCTTGTTCCGAATAGTCGCCTGCGAAGGGAACCTAGAGCACGGACGTTTGCTATTCCACGGTGTAGGACAAACGTACTAGCCAATGCACCTACATACAGTGGTGGCGCTGCGGTTACTAAACACAGCAGCTGAAGTGACGGACGTGTTTCACTGTTCAATTGCGGAATTCACCAAAGTTATGATATGATTGGTATTTTGTCAGAGAGCAGATAGACATTTTTTTGTAATTGAATGAATATTTTGGTAAATATAATTATAGTTATTCTATTTTACCTAGCTAATTTATTTGTGAAATATGTTGACATTATTAGTGAGAAGGAGAACGGTGATGATAATTAGCAATATTTTTACATTTTTAATATTATGATTTTTAATCTTTTTATTTTTTTTATAGCTTAAAGTTTTTTGACATTTAATTTGATTTGTATGTTAATTTTATGTAATAAATAATTTATTATTGATATTTTAATTGTTGTTTTGACATAACTTGTATGTAATATTAATTATTCATTGTTGTAACCTATTTAATTTCAGTGAAATGTTGTATGTAAACTAATTTTATGCTTAAATTAACGTATCGCTTTGGTGTAAAACTGTAAAGATATTTGTTTTGAATAAATGATTATTGTATTTATTATCATTTTCCTGCGGGAAAAAGGCATTTTCTCGGCATGTGTAATACATTATAAACTTTCTTATTTAATCACTCTCCGCATCAAAATCCACTGCGTGGTTTAGAAGGAGTTAGTGAATTCCACGATAGACAGACAGAGAAACGGAAAAAGCGACTTCATTCTAAACTATGTGTGGCGAAGATGTTCCTCTTTGCTTATTTCTCTTTGGAACATCGAAATATCATTTTCAAATCCACCGCCTGTCCCGATCCTCGTTTATCCAGCATTCTGGCTCTGATTCTCATTGAGGACACACCACGTGTTCCTTGAGCCCTTCCAAGGTCCAAGTGTTGTATTAGCTAGGACCTATGTTCAGGCTAGTTGCGGTTTATATGTAATTAGGAAATGTGCGTGAATATAACATGGATCTCTGAAGGTACCCTAAGCCTTTCACTTTGTCACCCATTTCCACCAAATATGTATTAATTTATTAATATGGACTTCTACCGAATTAGGCTAATTCTGCCAGTGTCAGTATATAAGATTCCAGCGCTGCTGCGCCGGACGGTTGGCGGCTCCAGCAGAATGATGATAGTCTCTTCTACAGGAACCAGGGACGTCCTCTTGATATCATCCGAAAATGTAGAATAGGTTCTTCATCTCAAGTTCTCCATTCCATGTTTACATTGGGCACTTGACTGATTAAATTACTATCAAAAATAATCAGTAAAAATACGAATAAACTTATGATGATGTATTGATGATTGATGTCATTCATAGAGCTTTGCTTTGATAGAGCCCCTGATGTCAAGGTTTATATCACTATCATCAGTCAGTTACTTACTCGGCTTCTTGACATTGGCTAAATTGTGATTTTCAGAAGCTAGAAACTAAAATAAAAAACTGGTCAAGAGCGTGTCAGAGACAACCACGAATAGGGTTTCGTAGTCAACGTTTAAATATCAGGTTTTTTAGCGTTACAAAGTCAATTTTGTTGCTGGTTTGTTTGCAGCTGTGGATATTGTTACTAACCACAAATTGAAAATCTTTTATTTATTTGAAATCTAAAGTGGTACAGTACCCGTTATAATGTCTATATTCCTTCCATACTTTTTTAAAATTTTTTGCGTTTATAGTTTTAGAGTTACAGCTGCTGCAACAAATTATGGCTCAAAACGCCCCTTTTAAAAGCAAATATATCTCGAGATGGAAACATTTTAGTGACTTTTTTAAATGAAACTTCGCCTTAGTTTTAAAAGACCTATTCAACGATACCCTATTTAATATTACAAGAGAATAAAACCGGCCAAGAGTGTGTCAGACACGCTTACAAATAGGGTTTCGTAGTCAAGTTTAAATGTCAGGTTTTTCAGCGTTACAAAGTTAATTTTGTTGCTTGTTTACTTGCAGCTGTGTGGTTACCAACCGTAAAATTAATAAACTTTGACTTTAGTGCTACAGTGTTTGTTATTCTTATTGTTTTCATGGTAACTTCAGATTGAGATCTATATTACACATTAAAAAAAATGTGTTTATACTTCAGGAGTTACAGCCGGAACAAATTATAGCTCAAAAAGCCCCTTTGAAAAGCAAATATCTCGAGACAGAAACATTGAAATGATGTTGTTTTAGAGAAACCTCCCCTAAGTTTAAAAAGAACTGTTCAATGATACCCTTCTCAATATTACAAATTATTACAAAAAAATATTGGCCTCCTTTCACTGGTATAGGACCCCCTCCAAAAAACATTTAATATATATTTTCCCCAACATTTCTAAATTTGGGTCAACACGATCAATCTTCACACCAAATACGTTGATAGGTCTAAAACTGACGGTGTGAGGGCGCGGCATACAGACAGACAGACAGACAGACAGACAGACTTGACAAAATGATAAGGGTTTCTAGTAGACTACGAAACCCTATAAATGGAATGGAATGTATGGGAATGCAAAAAAGCATTTGATATATTTTTGCTTAACAATTCTATATTTGGGTCAACACGATCTATCTTCTCACCAAATTTCATGTTGATAGCTTCAAAACAAGTTCAAAACTGACGAAGATATGAGGGCGTGGCATACAGACAGACAGACAGACTTGACGAAATGGTTTCTAGTGGACTACGAAACCCGAACAAGAAGAAGTCATAGGAAGAAGCTCCCTCCTCCGTAGACCTATGTTAGACCTTAGCTGGACTCTTGTTTTGTTTGGGGAAGTGATTTGAATGCGTGTTCTTTACTTACTTACTTTTCACAAATTCAAGCATTTATCTATAGGTAAATTTTTCTTCTTTTTTTCAGTGACAGCGACTCTGTTGCAGTATCGCCACCTCTCTTAGAAAAAATCATGAAAGTACAGAAGGAGTTAAACATCAACCAACACTGAAGCTGCTGTAGTCACGACATTTTTCCTGTCTTTTCATCGCTTAACAAATGATTGAAAAAAAATTATATAATTTGTATTCACACAACAATGTGTTCTTATTTCTTTTTTTTCTATACTGTATGCAACCTGAGCTGGCCTCCAAGCGCAGTGGAAGCAACAAATTAAATATTCAAAAATCTACAAAAATTTACAAAATGAAAGAATTTGGCCAACTCAAAAAGCATGACCGCGGTGCGCGTATCGCGGTGCTTTTAAGAACTAAACCTAAATAAAATCAATTCAATGCGATACACAATTTTTTCTTACACACTAAATAACATGAAAGTCTACGTATGTTCTTATGAACAAAATCGTACGTTGCCGCCTCTACAGAGTTAGTACTAATACGTTTAGGTGAATCGTTACGTCATACAAACGAAAAACTGCACTCCAGTCGTGTTATACATGAGTTGCAGAGCAAATTATTGAAAAAAAAAAACTTCATTTGAAATGATGAAGGCACACGTAAATTTGTGTCAAAACTACTTATGGTTAAAAGATAATAAGTATTTTCTGCACAATAAAATTAAATGTATTTATTGCAGCATTCCATCTATTTTTGTAAAGTGGCGAATCGGTTTTTACGGTGAAATCTGATGGTTTAAAAACTCTTTTTAGTGTTTTGCGAAAATGTTATTTATAACGACGGAACTCCCTATCAAGTTTTTTAATCAGACTTGTGTCTCCTTAACAGGCATAACTCCATTGAACTTTTGTATGGAAAACGGAACGCCTTAACAAAGAATTTTACTACCGCGACAGCTCCATAGCCCCACAGAAGATAACATACAATAGGTATATAAGGTAGGAAACAGGATTTTGGACGGGAACACTTAGGTAAGGACACAAAATACCGTATTGTTGTTCTTCTTCCCTTTGTGGTCTTTAAAGAGATCTGTTTAATTACGGATTCTACAGGGTATTCATTTAATTGCATGCCATAGCTTCAGGGTAGGTTAAGTATCGATTAAGGATGCCGTAAAAAATATTGAAAAAAATCCCAGTCAAAATAAAATTCTTTTTATTCCGATTTAGTAAATGCATTTTTTTTAAATCAATTTTTGTCACTGTTGTCGTTTAGAGAGTGCCCATACAAGTACTTTCGTCTAAACAACTTGAGATTCAACAAATTTCGGCTGAGTTAAAGGCATTAGAATCAAATGTCAACAAGTAAAAAAAAATATTTGTGACTGGGATTTATTTACTGGCTTTCCGAAAATAGTAGGTAGGTACAAAATAAAGAAAATAGTTTAAAACAAAACTGAAAATACTATAAGGGGTGAACCAGTCCACGAAACTGAACAGTTTTCTTCAAGGAACATAGGTTCATTAAAAAAAATTACAGCTACTCCACGCTAAATGAAAATCGTTTCAGTGGTGTGTCGACGGCATGTCAGTTGGATGGTTTTGGTAGTTTCGTACTAGTTTGCTAGCAGTTTTTAGTAAGTATGGAAAATCACAGTGTAAATAATTAAAGGTAATGATAGTTGAGTTTCGCTGGCATTAGAACGGCTTATAGTATATAAGGTCCTATTAAATTCACTGCAAATGCCAAATATTTTAAGGGCATGCGTTAATATGTATAAGAAAAAAGAATTAAGAATTAATTATGTGAACATCCTTTGACTGACCCGACTGACGTTCCGCCACGTAGACAGGATTCACTTACACGGCACGCACACTAACAACCAACCAATCACAGCGCCTTTTTTTGGCGCGTAATTTAAATTCATCGAAGTGTGTGTTTCTAGGACAAACAGGGTGCACTTTTTTCGTTTTGTTTTTTTTTTAGTTAAATGCAATTTTCTCGAAAACTAACGTGTAGATTTCTTTAAAAATTTACCTAGTAGATGCTTATATTTTATTTGATCTGCCCCTAAAATATTTGCAGTGAATTTAATAGGACCTTATAGAGGCAAAATCGCGATAAGTGGTCTTGTTTCCGAGTTCGTAGTCACATCAAATCAAAAGTGATAGCTATATTTAGGTTTCAAATAAAAGGGATTGAAATGTAGATTAATTAGTTTTGTACATTGACTTATGTAAAATGAATCTATAATGAGATATTTCATAATATATGGTTTTCGGAAAAAAGTACTTTTATAATCCAGTGGTTTCATTTTCCAGAAATTGTTACTTCACCCCTTTATTGAAAGCTATCCCACCCAAAACATAAATGTGAAAGGCTGCCAAGTTCGATAATATTGGAATGCTTCGCCTATAAAAGAAATGAGATCTAAATAAGTACCAAGTTCCATACACAGACCTTAGTTAAAAATAGTTACAGGAATGCACACTTGATTTTCCGCAGTTTGGAAAGTATATTCTGAATAAATATCATATTAAATACCTAAAATTCTAATACTTACAAAAACGCAAACCTGTTTTTTCAGCAGTTTCCTTATAACATTTTTTTTCTGTACTTTTTAATGATATAACTTGGCAAGTTTTCACACACTTTGTTATAAACCTACTAAACGCAATGAGTCAAGTATATAATTTTCTATTAAAACTTGCCAAGTTATATCATTAAAAAGTATAGAAAATAAAATGTTATAAGGAAACTGCTGAAAAAACAGGTTTGCGTTTTTGTCAGTATTAGAATTTTAGGTATTTAATATGATATTTATTCAGAATCTACTTTCCAAACTGCGGAAAATCAAGTGTGCATTCCTGTAACTATTTTTAACTAAGGTCTGTGTATGGAACTTGGTACTTATTTAGATCTCATTTCTTTTATAGGCGAAGCATTCCAATATTATCGAACTTGGCAGCCTTTCACATTTATGTTTTGGGTGGGATTTCATTTATTTTTGTAAGGTTTATTTTCTTTTTTTCTTATGATTAAACAAACCTTCGTAACGAATTTTAGGTCGGTACGACCATTGGAAGATATAGATAAATTTTTTGTTTTAGTTCCTTAGGGGTATGAATTTACACCTTCATTATTTTTAAAACCGACTCACACTTGGCCATTTTCAGATTTTTTCCTTTACCTTGACCTAAAGACCTACCTCCATGCCAAATTTCAAGTCAATACGACCATTGGAAGTGGTCTAGGTTTTTGATGAGTGAGTGAGTCAGTGAGTGTATAGTAAAAATCGCGATTTTCTGACGTCAATATCTCAAGACCTACAATAGGTACATTAATGAAATTTTGTATTTTAGATAAGTAAGTAGATCTCGACAGATACTAGAAATTTCATATGCGTAGATAAAATAGATTTTGAGTTATAGGTGGGTCGAACTTGGCCCGAAATGGTTCGTGTAATATAACCCACGGCCGGTGTGTCGCTTTTTTTGCTCGAACTTGGCGGACACACTGCCGTGTGTCTAGATTTATAAAACTAACAACGCCATCTGTAGAAAACCGAGAAATCTCGGTCACCCAGGTTCTTTGATTAATTTAAGAATCTTGGACGGCACATTTGATGGCGAATACGATAAAATAATTACAAGATGCAATGTGTTGCGTGCAAATTTCAACTGAATGGAAAACCATAAACTTTTTAGATGAATTAAAGTTGGGCCGTACTACAAAAAAGTTAGACGCGCCCTTATTTTCCGCATGTAAGGTTTCCTTGTCCCTTATTTTCCGCATAAAAGTATTTCCTTTGCTATTCACTCCCAGTAAAATTTCCACGACTATTAAGTACGTAAACGTAACACGTGTGACGCCACGTTGGGCGGTTGTGGCTGATGACGTCATTAAGTCTTTATCCACGCTGAAATTCCGGATGACATCAAGTTGGTTTTAAAGCGTTCTTTCTATTTGGATAGCTCGTTTATAGAGATGGGCACGTACCCGGGTATTTACCCAACTACCCGGTAAATACCCGTACGTACCCGGTAAATACCCGTATGTACCTAAATAGATGGGTAGATAAAAATGTTTAGAAGTCGAAAAATTTTTCTCGTTTTTCAGCATGGCCTCCATATAAAAAGTTGTTCAGTTTCATGGTCCAAGCATGCCCGCAAAGTTTTTGGCACACCGACATAAAACACCGTAAAAATGAAAAAAAAAATTACGGCAAATATTTGAAAGTATATATCAGCCCATGAAATTGAACAACTTTCCCTAAGGAACATAGGTCAAAATATGAAAAAATAAAAATTTTACTTTGCTCCCTTATAACTTGTCTCTGTTTGCTGGTACAACGCCCTCTATAATTTATCAATCATTGTATGAATATTCTGTAACTAACCGTAATGGTTAAAATCAAAAATAATGTAAATTACGAAAAAAATATAACTTTTCAATCTACCCACCCATTTGGGTACATACGGGTATTTACCCGGTAAATACCCAATTACCCAGGTATATACCCAATCTACCCATTTGGGTATATACCCACCGCCCATCTCTACTCGTTTACTTACCTATATGTCATAGCATTAATGATTTTGACAGCTGTCAAATACGACTCATTCAAGAGGCCGCACTTAGTTTTACCAAAGTAAATTGCAGCCAGCTGCTCGTGATTTTGTATAAAGGGTCAAAAGTTGGTGAAAAGTTGTTTAGTTTCATGGTCTGAATGCATTCTGTAAGTATTCGGAGAGCTGTCCCTTAGAACCCGTATTGTTTTTTTTCAATATTTACAAAGTAATAAAATAAGATTTTGGTTCTAAATATGTATAATATACAGATTCATTCTACACCGTGTTCCGGAGGAAAAACATTAAAATTGGACACGTTGTTTAGGACATTGTACTGAAAAAATTTATATACGGGACCAATGTTGGGATCACAGTTTTTGAGCGTATGAGGCTGAATGAATAGGTAGATACATCATTAACAACAATAAGCACGTAGTTGTAGCAGACTACCATAAAGTTCATCGTGGCAATTTATTTGTAGCTAAAGATAAACTTTCTGCTGAAAGGCCAATTCCAGAAATTCATTGAATACCTAATAACCAAATAGGAATTATATTTCCAACTGTTGCCAACTGTCTGTCAATGTCGATTACCTACCTAGACGGTCTAATAATAACTTAGTAAAAGGAAAGGAATTATGAATATTAGAGTAAAAGATTTATACGGTGTGTTACCGGACTTATTAGGACACCTTTTACTTATGAAATTCAGTAAGTAAATAGGTATAATGATATTAATTTAAGTACGGTGAGTTTATACAACGCATGACCGGCCGGCTGGCGAGCATTTATTCCATGACATCTATCTATCTATTTCTATTATGGCTTACTTTTGTTATAGGGGAAAAAACAATCAGATATTCCATAGAGAAACCCTACTTAAGCAAAATGTATGGAACAGCTGTTTTCGTGATTTCGTATACGTATAGTCCTACAGGAAAAGTTGTTTATCTATAGGGGAAGGTGGTATAAGATGGGGTCTTTAAGGAAAAACGGCAAAAACACCAAGAAATTCTTATTCTATGACATTGAAATTTGAGTAAAGAAACAAACACTTTTTCTTCTTTCATAATTCAATCAACAATTATACAAAAATATAAAACGTCTAGTGAAAATGCAAGATTTTTAAAAACTATGTTTTGCCCCATCTTGCCTCCACCAGTGAGGTAAGACAGGGTATAGGTACGCCTAGGGGTGCTGAGGCATGATGGGGTACAACTCAATCAATCAAGGTTCTCACAATAGGGGTAAATATGTACCGCCTCATCATAATTTGTCTGTAACACCTTCACACCTATTTACAGAGTCCATAGGTGTACGCATGTTAGGAGAAAGGGGGTACCCCATTGTGCCCCAAACGACAACTAAAAAATAAATATTTTTTTCGTGATTATGGATCAAGAGCTGTCATCTAGAAAAATTGCTCAATAATTAGTAAAATATATTTGGTCTGTGAAAAAAAATCTGCACCAGTTCTATCCGTCACGAATTTTATGCAGTTACGCAGTTAAATTACCCATATATTACATGGAAAGTGTTAAAATCATTAAATTGCTCATAAAATCATAATGACTGCACTTTCCTCCACAGCACTTGTGGCAATCAATAACTTGCCAGAAAGACCGTAAGATGGAGTTAGTAGTATTTTCAGAGCACGTTTAGAACATGCTTTTTTTCCGGGTCCCCGTCTTTCCCACCTACCCCGTCTTATACCACTTTCCCCTATCAATGCGAATCACCAGTATGTTAAATGCTCTCCTGTGGTATAAATTCTGTAACACACTGTATAAATTCGCTACTTACTGAATTTATAAGTAAAATGTGGCCTAATAAGTCCTTCGCTTTTGAAAAATTGCTTTTCGTGTTGTCGTCAGGCAATTTAGACTTTTGTATAACGAGTGTTGTGCTCATAACGAGTTACGTGACGTAATTTTCACCAAAATACTACTCAAGAAAGAGTTTAACTTTTTACGAAAGCTCACAAACTTACAACATGAATTAATCATAAATTCATCATTACCACAGAAAGTACTTTTCATTTTTATCCTTATTCGCAGTGTAGAAGTCTATAATGTATCTACTTATTGTAGTTTAACTACTCAAGGTTGGAGTTCATGAGCCATAGCCGTAAGCAAGTTTCAGGGACGTCGTAAAGGCATAAGTATAGGTATACCTCATACGCCCATGCTGATGGGCACTTTATGGCAGCTCCCTCACTTTATGTCCGTAGCTGCGAATTTTCAGCACAGCGCACGCTTGCGTTTGTCGGATGCAAGGAAAATTTACAGTTCGCCCGCGATCTGATTGCAGCTTTGAGGAGTATGCTAGTCACGTGATCTAGAAAGTGACGCAGGTGAAGGCGAATGCAATCAGATCGCGCGCGTACTTTAATTTCAGACTTTGACTCGGGAACAACACAACAACTTGCGTTAGCATCTGTCTCTGTAACACGTAGGTATTTCATTATTATACCTATCTCTCTTGCACAAACGGACTTCAGGTGTGAGACCTGCCTATGACTCGTCATTATTCTATTCAGCACTGATATAATTGAAAGATAGGCGAGAGAAATGTTATAGGTCGTTCATATGATTTGTTTACACGTTTATGGTGACGTTGGTGTTCATATCATCGTTTTATAGCCCTCTATTGTCTTGAATTACATACACTACTACCTATAGTACCTATTTCTGGATTGTGAAATGCAAGATAACATGACTTTAAAATTAATGAAATCAAACAAGCATAAAAAACAATGAGAACGTCATTCTTTTGAAGTGGATGTATAAAAATCAACGTAGATAAGCTCGTTAACGAAGCGACGAGTAGGTACTGAATAAGTTATTAAAAATCTTAACATATTTTCCACTGCAGGCAGCATTAAAACCTGCGACCTTTGGCATCTGTACTGCCGACGCCACTACCAAAATACCAACTGGGCTATTTCGGTTATATACTAGCCTGAGAGCAAGGATATACTGGCCACTAACGCATGGCAGGGCTTCATTCCATCTACTAGGATAATGGAAAATTCCAAAAATTTTATACACGGGAAGTGTTTTAAAATTTGGTATTCAATGCATAAAGGACCCGCAATGTATAAGATAAAATACAAAAAGACGGTCTTGTTGCCAAGAAGCAATTTTTTTCAAGCAACCTTTATCATGGAAAAATACCTGCATCGAGCTGCTACCTCTCTCATAGGAATAAATTTGCTTTGATGATTCCGGGCTTCGCATAGTGATGTGATGAGATGAGGCTGATATGACGTGTCAATATAATCTGAGAGGATGGTTCCCATTTATCATACTGCATTGATGTAATAGGATAGCCATGAGTCGGGAATTTAATATTTAGTAGGTGTTTCTTTATTCATTGAAATTTTCTAGCGATCTTGTACACATGATTTATTTGGTTCGTTTTGTTTCAAATAAGCTTCTTTATGCTTAACTACCTGTAAACTCGACCAGCACATTTACATACACTTACCTACCCCTAGGTATAATCATTATATATAATAAAACTAAATTTATAAAATGTGCGTGCCGATAAAACTTAAAAAGGATTCCAGGTACGATAAAGGGACTTATATAGTGCAATAGCCCTTTATCCCCCCTCGAACAAGAAAGTTCCCGTTTTAAATTAAAGGGCGTATTTTTAAACATTACAAGGGGTTTTCCAATCCCTCAACAGTGGCGCCATCTATTGTCGAGTAGTTGAACTCCACCTTCAGTTCGTGATCTTCGATGCAATCTGTTTCAAAAATGTGGATTTTAAATGCAATGTATTTCAAGCTTTTTTATTAGACCGAACAGATAAATACCGCGGCGCGAGTGAAACCGCGGGCGGAAAGCTAGTAGATAATATAGATTTGATTAAATTCATCAACTTTGTAAAGCTTAAGAAATTAGTATTTTCTGTTGCGAAAGGATCAAACTTATAGATGTAAGCCCGGTTTAAAACCAATTCAACCAAATCGTTTTAAACGAAAAAAACCGTTTTAAATCATAAACAACCGTTTTTTTCGGTTTAAAACGGCGGATGGTTGATAACAATGTTTTATTGATTTTAATACATTTTCGTAATATTACAAAGGTAAGGATCACTGAAATGGATTAATGATGTGATTTTGCGGGTTTATTACCTAGTTTGTCGCTCCGAGGCCCGAGCGTAGGTAACCTATGATGAGCAAGTCAGTGTAAAATCGTTGGAAACACCGAATTTTGTATATACAGGGTTAAATTAATAATTTGGATGTTCCATACAAAAATTCATACCTAAGTACCTACTCGGCAAAAATTTTTTTGCATTTCGGCACGATTTTTCTACAACGGCCCTGAAATATTAGTCAGACGTGGCGATAGCGGCTGTATTGTAGGTACCTACGGCTGTTTACGCTCTGCCTACCCCGCAAGGGATAAAGGCGTGATTTGTGTATGTATGTGTATGTAAAACACAGAACTTTTTTTTTTGTAGGCGAGTTTTAAACGGTTGAAAACGGTTGATTTCAGGTTTTAAACCGCGAAATTTGGTTTTAAACGTTTTAAACCGGTTGATTTACATCTGTAATCAAACTTTTCCTACATTGTGAATTCGCCACAACACAAGCTGGAGAACTAGTGACATTAAGGAGGCGTAAAATTTAATGAACACGGAAATGTACCCAATAAGCCATCCAATTTTGGTTGGTGCATTGGAAAGCACTGCTAGTCAGCCAGCAAGGCTAATGTCCCGGTCATAATTCCTGCGAGTAGTTTGACACAAGTTTGACATTCGGAGTGATGCCACCTCAAAGAGAAAAAAAATAGTGTTGGGGTAAATGTCGATATTTTACTATCGATATGAGTGTAGTGTTCAATTTATTTTGTTGTTAGGATCTATAAGGCCAGGTCTCTTGCGGATGATTTCCCAAACAAAAGACTAAACATCGATATACGTTATATATATGTCGCAGTACGATGGCAGAATCAGGTTTTTGGCCAAAAGCCGGCATATGGCAAAATCGTAGACTTCCTTCGGCCATCGTATTAAGCTGATCCAGGTTTTTGGCCAAAAACCTAGGATTTTGACCAAAAAACTAGGATTTTGGCCGAAATCCTAGATTCGTTTAGTCGGCAGTCGTTACACAACCATGTCAGAGGCATGCTGCTTGCAGTAGGCGGTTTAAAAACTCCGACACCAGGGTCGTTGGGCGACTTGGTGTACCACTCGAAGAAGAAGAAGTTCCCCCTAAATGCAAAAAAGCCATAATACTAAGCAAATCTAGGATTTCGGCCAAAATCCTAGGTTTTTGGTCAAAATCCTAGGTTTTTGGCCAAAAACCTGGATCAGCTTAGGACGATGGTCGAAGGAAATCTACGATTTTGCCATATGCTGGCTTTTGGCCAAAATTCTAGGATTTTTGGCCAAAGAGCGTTAAGAAGTATGATTGGAGTAAAATTGAGTGACAGGATTAGGAATAGCGTGATAAGGGAACGTTGTGGTATAAAAGAAGACATAGTGACTGGTATAGAAAAAGGAATGCTTAGATGGTTTGGTCACATTGAGACTTGGAGGAAGGCTAGGTATGGAGACGCTATACGAAGAGCTTCCCCTCTGTCACGGCTTATGCCCACTTGGGCTTATCTTACTACAAAAACCAGTTGCTGTCAGATCTTTTACTAGAACGAGTCCAGTCGCGCATGTCAAATGAGCTCCGATAAAAAGCCGAATTGTAGAGATAATAATGCCTTTAAAAATATGTAAAAATACAAATTTACAACAGAACAATATCACTTTTCATCTGAAAGTATTCCTCCAGTACAATATCACTAAATAATATATAAAATTAGCGATTGAAAATTGTACATAAGTGTTGCCAGTAAGTCGTACAAAATGTCTGATGTGGAGTTTTTTTGTAGGTGGATCTACAATAAAATAATTGTATTTTGTTCCTTTTGTTATTATTTTGTGTCGAACAATGGTGTTAATCATAGTATCGTTAATTTACAAATAAAGATTATAATATTCCACCAAAATAGGTAACAATTAACGATCTTAGTTTATTGATGCCTTTAAAAACAATAAATAGCTTGCTAAGTAAGATTAGAATGTTAGTTTGGGATTGTTCTACTTATTCAATGATGGTCATTTCCAGTCGATATTCAATGAAAAAACGATAATTTTAACTTGAAGTATCGAGCCACACTCAACCCAAGCTAGTGCAGTGACCCAAGTAATACAAAACGTCGATACTTTTCTATCGCCATAGTTACAAACCTATACTATGTAAAGACGGTCTGTACCGAAAACTTTGCAGGCATGATCAGATTATGAAATTGAACAACTTTTACTATGGATTTTGGAAACCCTGATTTTGTTCGAGTTTCATTGAAAATTAATGTCAGTCTCAGCTGATCGGGTGACATCGGATGTCAGCCGACGTGGCGCAATGGCTAGTCCGACTGCCTGTTCAATTCCTTTCGCTCACAAAGTTGATATTTATCACTTTGTGAATATGTTCCTAGACTGGTCAGGACACCACACAGGCTGAATCACGTGATTGTCCGAGAAGCAAGATGGTTCCGTGCTTTGGAGCCATGTTCAGCCGTCGGTCCCGGTTGCTGTCTATGGTCACTTAGACGGCTGTCGTTACACAACTATTTCAAAGGCCTGCTTCATGCAGTAGGTGGTTGAAAAGCACTGGCACCAGGGTTCATCAGGTCGTTGGACGTTTTGGTGTCCTTTAAACTGTTTAAACTTAAGTGCGACATTTTAACTTTAATTACATATATAAAAGAATTTCGCACTTACCTACTTCTTATTACATCGCGGTTTCGCGACCGTTTCGGTCCAGTCGGTGGTCTTTTATCAGCCAGAGTGCTCAGACAAAACACGAATATTTGAAAATTTACTTTATAAATATTTGTGTCCGGTGGAAATCGAACCCACGAGCCTCGGCGGCGTAGAAGATAGATAGATAGTCGAAGTTATTATGTATGACTTGTTGTATAGATGGTTTTTTAGTAAATTCCCTTACATAATATCCTATGATACTTAATGATCAGTAAATAGAAGGTAGGTATTGCATTGATTGTACCTACATAATTGTATTATCTGGTCTATGGGGAAAGAAATTCATATTTTGGTTAATTTATACCTTATGCAATATTTAAAATGATGTTATTGCGCCTATATTTCTATTTACTGCAAAATCCTATTCTCAAGAACTAAGTTGCTTTTGAAAATGGAAATATGACACAATATTGAGTAGACTGATGTAATTAATCGAAAGGTCAAGTATCGATATTGTCGATTCCAACACTAGCTTGATTTGACAGCTTTACCTCTCCCCCCGCAAAAAATGGCAGAAATATTTGTATAGAGTAAAGTAGCTATAACGACTCCCCTCGGGCCGGAACGGGACGGAAGATGCTCGAAGCATTGAGAGGATGAATGAAAGAAGATTAACCAAAAAGTATCATCATCATCATTTTCCTGCCCTTATCCCAAATACTTGGGGTCGGCGCAACACGTTTTGTTGAACACAAAATCGTGTTGCAAAGGATTTGGCTTAATTTTACGACCGGCCGCCTGCCTGACGTCAACCCTCCTTGGGAATGCTTTTGTGGTGGATTAACCGCCACCATACGGTTGGACCTGGCTGTTTGGGTCGGGTTTATTCCTCGGTCGCCTCTTACGACCCCCACGGGAAGAGAGGGGGTGGTGCTATTCTACTCTGCCGGCACCACACGAAAAAAGTATAATATGGCGAGTGTGGATGGGAACGTTGGAAGGGGAAGACCTAGACGAACGTACCTGGACCAAATAGGGGCCGTTTTAAAGAAAGGTCTGGTCAAAAGTACCCTAAACCGACGAGCGTGCATGAAAAGATTGATGAATGTTGAAGAAGCGAAAGAGGTACGTCAAAATCGTAGCAAGTGGAAGGACGTAGTCTCTGCCTACCCCTCCGGGAAAGAGGTGTGATGTATGTATGTATGTTGGCCAAAAACCTAATTCTGCCATCGTACTGCGACATAGCCTGAGATTCGGGGTTTTACCGCTACTCGGCCGCTACTGAACTTGGACTTGCGTAGACATACACGCAACGTTATACGTCCTGTCTACAGGAGCCTTTAAATTCACACTTTTTTGATACTTTTTCTACCAACCTCTACTTACTCTACCTATACATGCAACCTCAGGAAAAAACTCTTTAGATGAAAAAAAAATATGTCTGTCAAGTATTATGTTTGACAATTGATTTGTTTACTTTAGGTTTTGTGGATTATTTTACCGAATTCGTTGGATTTTTATTATTTATTACATATTTTACCAGTACAAAGGATCTTGAATAATGTTATAGATAACTACAGCAGTTGGTTTTAAGTGATGTATTGTGTTTCTTGACGAAGAACATGGTGTATTGTGTTTTATGCGTCTAAATCAGTACAATCCAGTATACAACATGTGCGAATGAAGTTCTTTTTTAATACAATTGAGCTACTAAATGTAATTCAATGCAAAGATAAGTGTAAAATATTCTAGGGAAATAAATATATACCCATTTTGAAAGAACGAAATACGATATTGCGATAACGCCTGGTTCCAGAGCCTAGCTCAGAAACGGGTGAAGAGGCATAACCGAGCGGAGACTGTTCTCGACTCTCGGCATGAATGTCACAAGTGCAAACGCAAATGCGGCTCCAAAATAGGTCTCTTTAGCCACGAGCGGCGATGCCACTCACACAGCAACGCTGTTTAGATCATCTGTCAAGATGTTTAAGGCCTAATGATGATGATTTTACCAGTACAAAGGATCTTGAATAATGTTAAAGATAACTACAGCAGTTGGTTTTAAGTGATGTATTGTGTTTCTTGACGAAGAACATGGTGTATTGTGTTTTTTGCGTCTAAATCAGTACAATCCAGTATACAACATGTGCGAATGAAGTTCTTTTTTAATACAATTGAGCTACTAAATGTAATTCAATGCAAAGATAAGTGTAAAATATTCTAGGGAAATAAATATTTTTGAAAGAACGAAATACATTGTTTATGTTTTTTGTAGGTTGTTTTGGTTTTATGACAGATATGAATGACAGTTTACTTTTTAACATTGATACTTATGCCATAATTCATGAAGGTTTCATAGATACAAATGCCGTCATATAAGAAGGTTCCATTTGATTTCGATGGCAAGAGAAATGTTGTTTTATTTGAAATTCTGATTGTAGAGAACTTCGTACAATCCTTTTCATATGCAAAATACACATAATTTTTGAAAACTGGTAGTTACATCCCCAAAAGTACGCAATACCATCTATTTTGAGCAGCGCATTTTACTGGGAGAAAAAGCCTAGATTCTAAACATGAAACTATTTATTTTATCGATACATACAGCACTGGTCGTAACATGGTATCACCCAAGTGTCACCAACTGTCAAACTACTCGCAGGAATTATGACCTGGAGTATACATCAAAAATTATAATTAGAAGTTTGAACAGTTTTTAAATGTCGCCTGGATTATTTCTATTATTTTTATAGTTTATTTTTAATCAATCATATTTACCAATAATTTTTGTATGACTTAAACATCATTACCTAACATTTTGTTTCATTCAAATCGTACGTATGCCACCTTACCAGACAGCTTCCCGGCTAAACTACTATCAAATTATTTCGCAAGAGAACGTTCTTGCTCGACTGACGACAATGTATTAAGTTGTATTCGAATTTGCCGCGCTATT
>JANFCV010000568.1:0-59048 GCA_024500475.1 Phthorimaea operculella
TTAAGGTGGGCTTAAAACCAAGCGACGCGACAACCACACGCGTGGGTGGTCGCCGTCAAATTTGACGGCGTCGTTGTCGCTGCGGTCTTGTAGAAAAACCCGACCGCATCAACTGACAGCGCCACGCAGCAGATCCCAAGTAGCATTACGAATGTTAGTAAATTCTTACTAGTCTTTTATAAGAGTAAAGATTGATTTAGCTAAAACAAAAGTTTTCTTTATAATTTTATTTATAAACGGCACAAAATTTAAGCATTTGATAGACAATCCCAAATCGACTATTAGCAATTTTTGCGAACGTCTTTGTTGATACCTGCATTAAGTTTAGGATAAATATAGATGTATAATGTTTGCCACTGGCGTTTACTACTGATGAACAAAGGTTGTTTTCGTACCAGTGCCAACCGTTCATACCAGTAGGCGCACCCTATAGCTTGTGTTATTAATTTATCTCCTGATATTATGATATTTATTTTTGGATATGTATTTTCATAGGCACTTCGTTGAAAATAATACATTATTACGATAAAGTTGACTAAAACAACTCTTTTAAAAATGCTTCTAGTAAGTTGTATGGTAGAACCTCTGTCCTTGTGCACGACAAATTAACGTATTTCTTCAGCTGCTTTTTTCCTGCTTATGATACCTACATTCTATAAATATAAACTCATAATTTTTTGTTACATTTGTTCTTTTGTACAAATTAATTTCGTTTTGGTTTTGCGTGGCATATGATTAATTTGGTAGAGCATAATATACTGCATAATATGGAAATAAATGTAAAGGATGATTGACTCATAAGAGATAAATACATCCGCTCGATTTATCTTTTCGCTCTACTGTTTGATAAATATCGTATATTTTCGAACCCTGCTCACTGAGACCATCTTTTGCGCCCTAAGAGTCAGTTTCTACTGAAAGCGACGAGGTGAGACGATACGCGACGCTGCAATGTCAGTTCAAAGCGACATCAAGATGCAACGCGCGATGCCGCTCGATGCATCTTGAAGCACGAAACCGAGACGAGAAGAGACGCGACGCTGCAATGTCTGTTCTGGCGACGTCACCTTCGGCTGCCTGTCAGTTTGATTTCCACGCTCAGTGTTGCGGTGATAAAAAGAACTTATTACTCTTAGGAACACGATAGGAAATAGATTAGAAAGTAACTTGGTTCTACTTGGTACCTACTATGCAGGGTAGGTGGTTGTTATTGTACTTAAAAAAGACCAAGGGCTTGTCAGACTCGTCCATTCCAGAGTTCTGTAGTCATCCATTTCAGTGTTCTCTAGTGGATAAATGCCCGCATGGCATGCGTCTGTTACACTCCTCGACCCGGTCATACAGGCTATGCGTATCAGTTTTCTTAGGAAGTTGTCAGCTATACAAGATCTAATATACAAATGTAATTTGTTGATTGTTAAATCTTAGATTTTTGTTGTGCTGTGGCCGAAATAAATTTAATTTCTTTCTTTCTTACAATAGAGATAACAGCTGTAAAATTAAAAACTATATCTTGGTAACTATGCATGCTAGGCTATCAGTTTTATTGGGTAAAATGTAGACCTTGATAGACCTTCATTTGAAGTGACAGCTGACAAACTAAAAACTCGTTTATCTATATACTTATGCATGCAAGACTATCAATTTATCTGTAAAAAGTGGAGACCTTGATAAGATGAGCATTTCCAATGACGGCTGTCAAACAAAAAACTTCTGTTTATTCTGGAAGTTATGCATGCTAGACTATCAGTTTGTTTGTAAAAGTTGTAGACCTTGATGATACCTATATTTGAGGTGACAGGTGTCAAACGAAAAACTCGTTTATCTAGGTAATTATGCATGCTAGAATATCGTTTTTGGGAAAGATGTAGGCCTTGATGATTCTTTTAATTTTATGTGACAGCTCTCAAACTAAAAACTCATTTATCTCGGCAATTATTCACGCTAGACTTAGTTTCTTTGGTAAAGTTGTATCACATGATGAGACCTTTATTATATGTGACAGCTGTCAAACAAAAACTCGTTTATTTCGACTTATGCTAGACTGTCAATTGAAAAAGGTAATAACTTTCCCAAACAAACTGATAGTATTGCATGAATGATTGCCGCTATAAACGAGTATTTAGTTTGGCCTACAACTTTCCCAAACAAACATAATATTGTCTAGCATGAAAATTTGCCGAGATAAATGAGTTTTAAGTTTGACAGCTGTCACATTAAATAAAGGTCTCATCAAGGCCTACAACTTTGCCAATCTGGTAATCTAGCTTGAATGATTGCCGAGATAAACGAGTTTTTAGTTTGAAATTGTCACATAAAATGTAGATCTCATCAAAGCCTACAACTTTCCCAAGCAAACTTATTGTCTAGTATGAAAATTTGCCGATATAAACGAGTTTTAAGATTGGCTGCTGTCACATAAAATGAAGGTCTCACCGAGACCTACAACTTTCCCAAACAAACCGGTAGTCTAGCTAGAATGATTGCCGGGATAAACGAGTTTTAGTTTGACAGCTACCACATAAAATAAAGGCCTCAAAGCAAGGCCTACAAATTTCCAAAACAAACTTATTTTCGAGCATGAATAATTGCCGAGATAATAATAGTTAATGCAACTGTCTTATAACGGAAGGCTTTAGAAGGCGAGTGTCTGTTTATCACACTAGGCGCAGCCGATTGTGATAATAGTTTGACACAAGCATACTAAAGCCTAATTTTATGCAGTTGCATACACTATTTTATCTACACTCTACAAAAAAAACTATGAGAAATAATTCTAAGCTCTCCGCACTGCACTATGGCGATTGCAAGCCTATCAACTGAACCACTAACTAAACGACTAAATATTTAAGTGGAGGTTCAGAAATCGAAACAACTTTTAAAATCAAAAGGTATTTTTAGGTAAATTTTATTCGAAAATGATTAATTGAAATAAAGATTTAATAATAAATATGTCCTCATTATTTCAAGGCTCATCCCCCGGGTGACATTTGTATTTTTTTATTGGTTTCTTTTGGCACCGGAATTAAAAAAGTTGCATAATCATTTAATTTTTTGAAGCACACTTGGTATTGAGTTAATTTAAGTAGCTGGTGGTGATAAGATTTTATTAAGGTTGCATTTTTAAAGGAGTTCATAACGAAACTGCATTCGATTATATAAAACCAACATTACTAAACGAGTGTTGATAAACGTGTTTATAGTTTGACAGCTGTCGTTTGATAGATCTCGCCAAGGCTTACCATTTTTCTAAGAAATTGGTAGTCTAAGATTTATAGTTTCCGACATAAACGAATCTTATTCTTGACAACTGTCATCTGAAAGATCTGAAATGCATTCTAGTTACTTACAATACCCGTATTTGCAATATCATTGTATATTACCTACACGGAATTACTAGAAACCAGAGGGTTCTGTCCGGGAAATTTTACAGAATGCTCCTATAAGGGTTTTATTACAAGTTTTGTTTAAGGCAACTGTTTGCTACTTGGGACATGGATCTCACTCAAGCAAAATTCACTCTTAACATTTGACATTCATCTCAATTTACTATGAATTGTTGATGTCAGATACGTCGTTTAGGATGTAACTCGGCTTCTAAAACCCTGTCAAAAATTATGTCATTCGCACGGAAAGGTACTGATGACAAAAAGGTATACGAGTGCTGATAAGGGTTTCTAGTTGGAAAATCCTGAATCACAAATTTTCGGTGGAACTTTGTTTGGGCTATTAGGTAGACAAACATATTAAAACACGTCGCCTCTCAGAGGCTGGGTGCCTTGGAGAAATTACATAGAGAGTCCTAGTTTTGATCTGTATAACTAATACAACAATACTGCTTACGATATTATATTGCATCGTATGCAATACTATTATTGTATTAGTTTATGAAAGCTTAAGAAATGTTATAAATATTTAGTTTGACAGTTTTTAGTAAAAACTGTCAAACTAAACTAAATATTTATAACATTTCTTGAGGAAAAAGTAAAAACTTTTTACTCATTCCCAATCGTTTTCTAGGTATGAGCTCTAAACAATTTTGGAAATTCCAACCCATATAACTATGCCATATAACATAGATTTAGTAAAAGCTATCAAGACTCAATGTTAGAGAATTTTATTAGATTAAATTTTTTAGAATAACAACATTCTGTACGATGTATCGTTTTCGAGTGATAAGCCGATAATCGAAATTCTCTTGTCCTGTCCTGTGTCACCGACTTACTGCCAACCTGGATGAGTAGATAGATTGGCAGTAAGACCCGTAAGCTAGCTTCAGGAGTGGATACTCAACCATGGATCACACTCACGCCGTCAAGCAGCCAACGGAGAAGTGCAAAGTGTACAACCGGCCCTTGTGTTTCACCTTCGTTGACTATGAAAAGCTTAATGAAAAGGCATTCGACTGTTCGTCATCTGACAAACAATCAAAATGTATTGTCAGTGTTTCACTCTCTGCATCGCTGCGGTATTGACAGGTGATGTGTGGATGTCCTCCGGGAGTCAAACGGGTAAACCTTTGACCAACGTACTAGAAGATATCATGAAGACTTTAGATTGGAGCGAGAAAGGAGACAATTTCAACGGAATACGCATGTCGCACCTGAGATTTTCAGATGATCTCATCCTTATTGCCGAACGTTTTCTGGGTCTCCAGCAAAATATCACATCTGCATGATGCCTCCCTGAAGGTCGGTCTCAGGATGAACATGTCCAAAACCAAACGTCGAAAGTCGACGTAAAACCAAAGTCAAAAATATAGGTAAGCGTTCTATTGGGATTGTAATGCACTCACAGTGCTATATTATTCTCAAAAGTGAAAATAAGAAATAGATAAAATGACATGCATCGACCGGGGATCGAACCCGGGCCGCATGGGTAAACGCCCCACCGCTCATAGGTAAGCGAGTGACGAGGTTAAGGTGGAGATGGGCAGGACACTTGTAAGACGAAGTGACGATCAGTGGAAAAAAGCAGCCACGAAGCGGTGGCCAAGATTAGTGAAAAGGTCAGTGGGCAGACCACCTGCTCGATGGTCCGACGATATCATCAAGCTTATAATATGACCTCACTGGCACAGGCTGGCACGGGACCATGAGGGCTGGCTTAGTAGAGAGGAAGCCTATACCCGCAGTGGGTGGATGGCTGAGGATGATGATGATGAACCAAAATTCTGACCTTCTATGCGCTTCCGTGAGATATTTTAATATTTTTGTCTCCTTCATGGCCCATACAAAGTTCCGTCGTTAATTTTGTAGTTCAGGATTTTCCAACTAGAACCATTCATTCATTTACCTACCACTCTAATGCGGATGGAGCGTTTTACATTGGAAGCAAAGAATAATTGTGCGACAGTAACCAGAATTGAAAAATTTATCTACTTATTTTATGGTTCCAGTCTTGGATCTTCCAGTTTTTTGCAATCCATACCGCATACTACTGGTCGCACCAAAAAGGGCGTAACTAGTTTCTTTAAACTTTACAGCAGAACATGGTTTGACTTGTACTGCCATGTTTATTTAGGGGGGTTGGATCGTCACCCGCCACGCTGATCCAGTGCGGGTTGGCGGGTCGCCATTGCCTCGTCCGTTGACCAGCAGGGCGCACCAGGGGCAGGTAAGGTTGGCTTGGGCTGAAGGTGTTGGTAAGGCCCCTTACACCCCTATCTTTAATAGTCACTATAATTACACTATCTTTAATAGTTTCCGAGAATAATAATAATAATATAATAATAAAATTTCTTTATTCAGGCAATTTAAAAACCCATACATTACACAATACATATACATAAAACAAAATAAAGTGGAATATAATAATACAATAAATGAATAATTTAACATTTTATCATTTGTTATTTACGGTTCATGAGCTGATGAACAGACCACCAGTACCTAAAGAAAGGGCTGTCGTAAGTGTCACATACAGCTTTTAAGATGGTGTTGTTGGATGTTCTCACACGACTCCAGAACGAGGCCACGCGCATTCTCATCACGGCAAAGAAATCAGGGACCCGTGCGTCAGAGAACATGCCAGAAGCACTGCAGTACCTCGGCAGCTTCACCAGGATGCGGAAAGCGTCGTTATATTGGACCCGCAATGTATTATAAGATTTCCTGGTGAAACTAGTCCATAGTTGGCAGTATACATGCTCTGGCAATAAGCTCTGAACAAGGTCACCTTGACGGGCTTATTGCATTTCGCGAATCTGCGTGCAAGCATGTTGCTTCTGACGCACAGGGCCCTGCGCTCCCGCTCAATGTCGAGATCATCGCAGAGATCATCTGTGAGGATATGGCCCAAGTACTTAAACTGGTACACCCTTTTCACTGCACTACCATTTAAAGCTAGTCCCGGTACGTTCCCCGGACACCCCTTTGCCTTGAACACCATCATTTCCGTTTTGGAGACGTTATATTTCAACCCATGGGCGCCGGCATAGCGCTCACAGATTGAAAGCAGCCTCCTCAATCCACCAATCGAGGGCTGAGAATAAAGATAACTGAAATTTGGGACATATAAATGGGGTAAAGGAGGAAAGCATGGGGTCCAACTTGCTTCCCTTCTTTTCTGAAGCTTACATATTATATAAGCTACACACATGCCAAATTTCATGCTTTCTGCCGAATGGGACCATACCCCATACAAGCTATGAAGTCGTATTATTAGATATTATTCGATTAGAATAATGAGTTATAGTAGGATTTTATACAGTTGCCACGTTTTGTATTTTAAAGTAATAATTACATAGTGTTGTACCCAAATGACCAAGTTATGTGAATCAAAGATTGTGATTTGAATCTTTATGAAAATAAATTTAGTTTATTTCAATTTTCAATATTAAATTGGCCTATAAGACAAACATAGGTACTACTATTGTGTGTAACAAACTATTTCCTGTCTGATGAAATGTTTATTTGAAAGCTAATGAGAACATAACTAGTAACAGTCAGATATCATTAATGTGAATTTATTCAACAATACATTTTAAATTTCAATATTATTCATTTTTGCTTTCTATAAACCAAACGAAAACTTTGCGTATAAACGTAAAGTATACGCGTAACGTATACTCTTTTACGTAACGTAAAGTATGTACGTAATATATACGCAAGTATTTATTGAGCATATTTATTTACTAAAACAAATACATCGAGGAATCATGTGACAACAGTGCAATGATTATAATGAATGAGTCAAACCACAACACTAGCCTGATGCTTGCAACATTTTAAAAACAAAAGGCCGATCTTAGCTGTCAGTTTAGTCTATCTGAATGAAAATCCTACTATAGTAGATAGCCCACAGTGACACATATCAAAATCCAAGTCAGGCATTTCAGTGCCAATAATGTCATCAACACCACTCCATTCGTTCACAAACCCTTTCCAACCAAAAAGATTCGAAAATTCGAATACAATCAGCACTACAGCTTGCAGTATTGAAGATTATCTAAACAAATATTAACGAAACAATAACAGAAATTATTAGGCCAAAATAAAATAAACTTAGCTCTTCTTAGCTACTCTTAAGTCACGCGCCGTCAATCGTCATATATTATTTAAATGACGATAAAGACTATTCGTGATAAAAAAAATACCTACCGTCTCCTAGGACAAAAGTTCAGACAAAGCGTGTTGTGGTGTGGATTAAGCTAAAAAATATAATATTAGAATTCCATTGTCATGGTGTATCAAACTAAAAAATTATATTTTTTGGTTACATCACTTCGTGATACGACCAACGGTGAAGACAAGAGAATATCTGAATGTCACTAATTTACAGTGTTGCCGGGTCTTTGCTATAGTTTGCTCTAAATTTTTTATTTTTATTAGCAGGTTTTAATATATAAATACTAAAACTCGAACTTTTGGGGTTGTTTATACTCTTGTTTCTTGGTCATATTTTATCGATCTGCTTAACGTAGACGAACAGCTAATCGGCACCACCGCACCACATCAATTGTTACCTCATCTCACCTTAACCACCAAATGCATGAGCCCCTGTCGTGTGATGAGGTTGTTACTGTTATCAGACATTAGCATTGACCTTACATCAGGCGATATACTCAAATGTGGCGGAGTGGAGCTAAACTCGTTGTTATGGAAAATTTTTGTTTGAATGTGAGAGAAAGAGCGATTTCCGGGTGGTTTTAAAATTTCTCGCATTAGTGCCCTCTCAAAAACAAAGGTGACCTTTCTGACTGCAAGTCATACCGCGGTATTCCGTAATAATCGCTCCCCGAAAGGCTTTTGCAAGAGCCTTATTAAACCGCTTGAAGGACTTTCAGATAAGAAAATATTTTTTGGATTTTTGTGTTCATCAACTGCAGGCAAAAGCAGAGAGCAATATCTTTAGTTGTAACTCTGCTTTGTTGGTCTATATAAAGCGTTCGACAGTGTACTTTGTGAAGCTCACTGGATGGTGCTAGATAAACTAGAGTGCACGGAGAAGTTTGTGCACCTCCTGAGACATGACATGAGGCATGATGATGAACAGTGCTGTGTCTCTGTAGACGATGAACGATCTTTTTTTTCCCCATCAACTGTGAGGTGAAACAAGGGTGCATTCCAGCGCCCACACTGTTTGCCTTATTCTTTGCGGTAGTAGTTAAGAAGGTCTCATACACCGTCTCCAAAGGAGCCCGCATCCGTTTCCGCACAGATGGCTGAACTTTGAATTTGGCTACTGGCTGATCCAGGTTTTTGGCCGAAATTCTAGATTTGTTTAGTATATGTATCGTTTTTTTTCCATTTCTGGGGAACGAGAAGTGAATAGGTAAACGATATGCACCTCCCTCTGGGCTGTTAAGGGTAGCGTTGGATACCCTGAGGCGTAGGGCGCCCTGAAAGATGGGCTAGCGTCGGACAACCTGAATATCAGGATTGCCTCGATTGCCCTAGAGGGTAGGGGCGTCAGACACCGTAAGAGCAGAATGTACCACTGGACGCTCTAGAGGCCCAAGAAATCCAATGCCTGCGATCTTTAAGTCTTTAGTGTTTCCGGCGCTTTCCAAGCCCGCCAGGGCATCCGACGTTGTTACCTCTCACTCTCCGTCCTGCCTCTCAGGGTATATGCCGCCACCTTTTACCCTCCAGGAATGTCCTGGACGACAAGGGGTAACGTCGGAAGCCCAGGAAAACCAACGCCCGCCATTTTTTATCCTCCAGAGTGTCCGACGTCGACCACACCCTCCAGGGCATCCAACGCTAACATAACATAATGTTTCGCTATGCGCCGAGCAATGCACACGTATTTGCCGACTTAATTATTTTAATTTAAAATAGTGAAGTAATTCGTCAGCGTAGCACTGGCTGCGTTCGACTTGGTCCAAGGTGGATACATCTTTCTTGGCCAACGATGTCCTCACGTTCCTTGAAGATAAACTAACCATCACAAACGAGGCCTCCATTATCCAGCTGTGTTCGACCTATTTCACGGTGGACGACCTAAGCAAGGCGAAGGCGCTGCTGTGTGAGTGGCTCAAGCTGAACGTGAAGTGTGTGCCCCATCGAACAGGGGACAAAAATTGCAAGAAAAGCCTGCAAGATATTATGAATATCCTGAAGGGGACGGATTACCAAAAAGTGCCAATATTCTTGAGGGCTACTCATAAAAAACTTCCCAACGCGCTCGACCAGCAGGATGTTACCCGGCTGCTAAGGCACGTCAAGACCTTGGAAATTAAGCTGGAAGAATTTCAACGTAAATTCGAACGCTCAGGAAAAACTATTGTTGACTTGCGTGCCGAAATGGATTTGTTGCTAAAGTCAGCAACTAGATCAGCTGAGACTTCCAGTCCTGCTGACAACCAAAATCGAGGTATGCGTGCCGCCGATGAATCATATACATCGGCTACAAGCGCCTCATCAGCAAATTCGCCCAACAACCGAACCAACCAGCATGAGCGCGCGTCCGCCGCCGCCGCGCCGCTCGACCCGCCCGGCGCCGCTGCGCCGGCAAGATTGACACTGCTGACAAGGGTAAACATCGACGCCGGAACAACGCTAACCGGCCTCTAAGCCGCTCGCTGCGTCAGCGACAAACAATAAGGGTATGGCTAAACTACCACTCGTTGAGCCAACCTTTAACAAGCCCTGTAACCAAGTAGATGCGGATGGGTATACTATGGTTCAGAAGTACGTACAGAGAAAAAGCGGGGTTGTGAAACTATTTATGTATTACATAAACATGATATACATACATTCTATTACTCAAATACTTCAACTCTGATAAACTACTACACATACTTATTAATAGGCTAATACATATTATATTATGCAGATAAGAAAGAACACATCATTTTATAGTTCCAGATAGTTTAAAGGAGTGTTAGACAGATAAGGAGATATATGAAGAAGTAGAGTAAGTAGAGGCGTAGAACTTAGACATACTTTGTAACACAGTAGTAGGCCCGACGCTACCCCTTATCGTCTATGACGTCTCTGGAGGGTTGGAAATAGCATCAGTTACCTCGTATGGCATAAAGTAGCGTTGGACGTCCTGTAGGGTGGGAGGTAGAGTCGGACGCCCTGGAGTCAGCAATTAAAGAGATGCATAACTCACTTTTCCACTCCTTGTTCCTCGTCGGGAATGAAAAAAAAAGCCATAATACTAAACAAATCTAGGATTTCGCCGAAAATGCTAGGATTTTGGCCAAACATTGGATCAGCTTGGGACGAAGGCCGAAGGAAGTCTACAATTTTGCCATAATATGCCAGCTTTTGACATCGCACTGCGACATGTATACCGATGACCTATGCTTTCTTGCAGAATCCGCAGATGGCCTGCAACAACTGAAGACCGTTTCTCCCCAGCCCAAGCATGCTGCAAATTCGATCTGAAGATCAGTGTCAAAAAGATAGTATTCTTCTTCTTCTTATTCGAGTAGTACACCAAGTCGTTCAACAATTTGATGAAACCTAGAGTCAGAGTTTTCCAACCGCCTACTATAAGTAGCAGGCCTCTGACACTATTGTGTAACGACCGCCGTCTTAGTGATCAGATCATTCACAAAAGTGATTTCAATGGAAATACAAGGTCGTGAGATACTGAAAATTAAGTTTGGTGAACATTTATGATGACACAAGTTGAGAAGTTTCGATATTTAATGTGACCTTGATAATGAGATGAATAGCAGAATCAGTGTGGCAGCTGCAGTATTTAGGAAGCTGCTGATCAGAAATAAAAGTGGTCGGCATGGCCGAAATCAGCCGGAGAGAACATCATCCCTGTTGGTGACTATGGAATGGTTTTATTTCAAGTTGATATCTTAACGCGATCCCGAAAAAAGGGGTCTTGACAGACGCATAACCAAGTGACAAGTAATATAATATAATTCATAATCTAGACACACGGCAGTGTGTCCGCCAAGTTCGAGCAAAGAACCGACACACCGGCCGTGGGTTATATTACACGAACCATTTCGGGCCAAGTTCGACCCACCTATAACTCAAAATCTATTTTATCTACGCATATGAAATTTCTAGTATCTGTCGAGATCTACTTACTTATCTAAAATCCAAAATTTCATTAATGTACCTATTATAGGTCTTGAGATATTGACGTCAGAAAATCGCTATTTTTACTATACACTCACTGACTGACTGACTGACTGACTGACTGACTGACTCACTCATCAAAAACCTAGACCACTTCCAATGGTCGTATTGACTTGAAATTTGGCATGGAGGTAGGTCTTTAGGTCAAGGTAAAGGAAAAATCTGAAAATGGCCAAGTGTGAGTCGGCTTTAAAAATAATGAAGGTGTAAATTCATACCCCTAAGGAACTAAAACAAAAAATTTCCAATGGTCGTATTGACTTGAAATTTGGCATGGAGGTAGGTCTTTAGGTCAAGGTAAAGGAAAAATCTAAAAATGGCCAAGTGTGAGTCGGTTTTAAAAATAATGAAGGTGTAAATTCATACCCCTAAGGAAGTAAAACAAAAAATTATCTATATCTTCCAATCGTCGTACCGACCTAAAATTCGTTACGAAGGTTTGTATTTAGTCAAAGTAAAGTATAAATAAAATATTTCCTTACCTAACTTAATCATAAGAAAAAAAGAAAATAAACCTTACAAAAATAATGAAATCCACAAAACATAAATGTGAAAGGCTGCCAAGTTCGATAATCTTGATGCTTCGCCTATAAAAAGTGAGATCTAAATAGTACCAAGTTCATACACAGACCTCAGTTAAAAATAGTTACAGGAATGCACACTTGATTTTCCGCAGTTTGGAAAGTAGATTCTTATTTCCAAACTGCGAAAAATCAAGTGTGCATTCCTGTAACTATTTTTAACTGAGGTCTGTGTATGGAACTTGGTACTTATTTAGATCTCACTTCTTATAGGCGAAGCATTCCAAGATTATCGAACTTGGCAGCCTTTCACATTTATGTTTTGGGTGGGATATAACTATTCGTGTAGAATAGTTCATGGGTTTAGTTCAGTTTTTCCTTATAATGTATAACAACAAATACAACAGAACTTTTAGCACCGCAAAACGCAAAATGAGGTTTACAAATATACATTACATTTTCTTTTGCAAATTCTGCTCAGGCATCAATGTTGTCGGAATACATACATACATATATCACGCCTTTATCTCTTGCGGGGTAGGCAGAGCTTGTCGGAAGTCAGCGTGTAATTTGTGAAAATTTGATAAACTGTAACATAAAAAGCATGTGTTAAAATATTGTTGCCGCTCGAAAGTGGACTATCGATTGTAAAACGATAGACAATCGATAGTATCGATATCCTGAACTATCGATACTATCGATAGTATTATACCTCGTCAACAGTATTGCTTTATTTTGAATTATCAATACTTTTATTAGGCCTACCGATTGTATAGGCCTGAATAAATGAAAACTATCGATAGTAAAACCATCGGTAGTACGGCAACAATAGTTCAGAATTTACATAAAGCTTGTTCTATATTTTTTACTACATTTACCTTGCTGTTAAATATGTCTAAATAGCAGTAATTCTGTTTATCCGGCAACACTGGCCTGGTGAGCCTCCTAGCGCGCTGTCAACGTGACGGCGTCGTGGCGCGCCGCAACGACGCCGACGCTCGGTTTATCTGGTTCCCCATACAAACCCATACAAACCAGTCATTTGACAGCGACAACGACGCGCGTCGTTGTCGCTGTCGCTTGGATTTTAAGCCCACCCTTATACTGGTTTCATATATAGGGTGAAATTTTACTAGTGACCGATAGCGAAAACTCAGAACCGGCTAGTGATAAGGAACAACTTTCCCCAAGGAACATAGGTTGAAATAGGAAAAAAAATGTTGGGCCTCCGATACAAACTTGCCGATCAGCTGATTTCAGTTACTATGATGGGTCAAAATTTTTTTTCGTTTTTCGACCTATGTTCCTTGGGGAAAGTTGTTCCTTATCATTAGCCGGTTCTGAGTTTTCACTATCGGTCACTAGTAGAATTTCACCCTATATTGATCCCTGAATGGATAACTCGAGATTCTGCCGATAGTACTTAAGCTTCAATCATGTGGTTCAGACATAATTATGTTATCATACAATATGTTACCTACACAATGTTATGTCGATAATCACGTCGTAATCTGTGACACAAATCGATGTTATCCGGTTGTAGCTGTATATGATTATGATTCAATAACAGTCTTCAACAATCATGTCTCGATCACGGAGGTCTGACGTTCGATTTCGAAACTGAGAATAGGTAAAACATACATCACGCCTATATCTTTAATTCCACCTTTATTTGTAGAGCATGCCGCTCCCGTATCGGCTTATACAGCCATGAAAAATTTTGCCTCAGACACTGGATAAATCGTCTGTCACAGACGTTTGAGGCCAATGATTATGATCCCATGCGCGGTAAGCTGAGCGTAAACGGCTGCAAAAAACGACCATTTACACCACTTCTGATAATTTTTGATAGTCATTCAAAAACAGTTTATCACCATAGTGACATGCTGTCAGCCTGTCGTCTAAAATTGCAATACACATCGATTCTCAAATCCCTTCTTCTTACGACACCCACGCGAAAGATATTGGGTGCTGATATTTTAAGCCGGCACTACAAAGGTTACAAATTAAGGGTTACAAAAGAGGTAAAAAGCACGAAGACAGTTTATTTAAGGTCTAATATTCGTGGAATTTAATTTTCCCAACTCAATTTTCAAAGGAATGTTTTATATACACTGAAAATTTTAATATTAAACTATGAAGTTAACGAGGTAAAACCTGTGACGAAGTGGAATTTCTGATGGAACGTTCCGTAGAAGAATGAAAGTAAAAGAATTTAGTTTATGGTAGCACGGAATTAAGTATTAAGGTGAGAAACACGCGTATATCACGCGTATAGCAAAAATAACGCACAATAACGCGTTATTTTGCTCTTCAAAACGCATGCATTAGGACAATACGAATTTAGACCTTATTCTCATAGAGATGCGTACGAATATACTAGCGCTGCGCATCGCACAACGCTGCGTCGTCGGATTGACATAAACCTTATTTGTATGAAAAGGTGGAAATTCACATTTTTCTAACTTATAACACTGCATAAAAATAACGCACAAACGGACGTAACTTGTGTTTCTCGCCTAAAAACTGTGACGAAGTGGAATTTCTGAAAGAACGTTACGTAGAAGAATGGAAGTAAAGGAATATAGTTTTTGTTTCCTTGTATCAAAGTATTAAAATTCGTGCCGTGAACAAATTACGTTAGAATTTAATTGCCTATGAGTTTTATGCTTTCGACAATTTCACGAAACTAAAAGCATTAGTTGAAGCTAATACGAAACTAATTACAAGAAATCTGGTATTAACCCCAATTACATAAACTAATCTAGCTTGAGTTCAATTTGAGGGTGAGTTGAGTAATCCGCACGCTACAGTTTTTTTCCGGGAAATAAAGCCCCATTCATTTCTTTATAGTATAGGTACCATACCATGCATACTTACTAGTACCATGCATACTTACTACAACATGCGAAGATAAAGAATGGATCCCGAATAGGCAACATACAACATACCTACATAAGTACCTATGTCAGGATGTAAACATACGGGGTGTTAGGGACGGTGTAACGAAAACTTTGCAGGCGTGCTCAGACCATGAAACTAAACAACTTTATAATGGAGCCAATGGTGGGAAACGAAAAAAAAATTCTGACCTCCCGTACAAAGTCAATCAGCTGATCGTGAACTTTGTATGGGAGGTCGGAATTTTTTTTTCGTTTCCCACCAATTGGCTCCATAGTAAAAGTTGTTCAGTTTATGATGGTCTGATCATGCCTGCAATGTTTTCGGTACACCGTCCCTAACACCCTGTATAATTTTGTCAATTCGGGATCTATTCTTTATCTGCGCAAGTTATATCAGTTAGAGGTGGAGTCCGCACTACAAAAATGGTCCAGTAGATGTAACGGTCGATACGAATATTTTGATCATCGAGTGGAATCACTATTTAAGCGCTTTACACATAACGTTCGTTGGTGTGTTATTTTTACGCAGCGCTATCCATTGCATTTAAGAAATACGATATTTTCTTACAAATACAGTTTATGCGAAACGGTTTGACAGACGCATCTGATAGCGCAAAAATATCGCACTACGCATCGTTGACGGAATCATTAATTGTCAAGAAATTTGACATAATAATATTTGTATGAGAATAAGGAATAAGGTCATAGGTGTTGGTAGGCTTAAAAATCAAGCGACGGCGACAACGACGCGCGTCGTTGTTGCTGTCAAATGACTGGTTTGTATGGGTTTGTATGGGGAACCAGAAAGACCGAGCGTCAGCGTCAACGACGCCGCCGCCGCGTCGCCGTCACGTTGACAGCGCGCTGAGAAGCTCAGAGTTTGTACGGGATGCGGTCGGGTTTTTCTACAATACCGCAGCGACAACGACGCCGTCAAAATTTGACGGCGACAACGACGCGCGTCGTTGTCGCGTCGCTTGGTTTTTAAGTCTATCTTAAGGCAACACCTTATCTTTTTATTTTCGTTTCATGAAATTCTCACCCTAAAAATTTTTCATGGCATTTTTGATGGATAACTAATTAGGTAGGTACGTGATTATGTGATAAATAAATGTAGGTACGACATACCTACTACAAGTTTTGCGAAAGATCTTTGATTTCGTAAAAAATCTGATATGCGAGTGTGTTTCAAACCTAAAAATCGCTTACTTATTTTTATAACAACCGCTCGCTACGCTTCGTGAAGTTGAGGAAGCAATCGAAAGAATCTCAAGAGAGAAAGCCAATATAGGTAAACTTGGAGTGGAATGAAGCCATAAAAGTGTACTTTGTAATCGGTCCTCGCATTCACATGATTCATAAGAAAACAAGACAAATGTCATGCAACACTGATAAAACAGTGAAATATGGGCGCTATTCATCAAAAACTGAATGAACGTTGGTTGGAATAATAATGTTTGGTGTGAGTCGGCTTACTACTCGTCTAAGCATTGTGGAATGGTAAAAAAAAAGTACATAGTGGTGACATTTGCATGCAGTTTTCTCGGAGTCATCTCGGTAGCACCACAAATTAGAGTGCCGTCATCCGAATAGGCCATATTTGACGTCTGTCAAACCCATACTAGGAAACATGTCAACAAAGAAAAATAGACCTTATGTCATAGCATTAATATGTTTTTGACAGACGTCAAATATGGCCTATTCGGATGACGGCACTTTAGGGAAACGGCGCGCGGGGCGCCTACCTATACAAGATGGCTCACTCAGTAAAAGCGACGATTTTGACGCTTATCTACTGACTTTAACTGGAAATAACCGGAATCTCCGGAAGTCAAGGTAACCAAGAAGATGGTTGCCATGAACGTCATATTTCTTGGATTAAAATTGACTCAGAATCATATTATGACATTCTTGTATCAGATTTTGCTGTTTTGTTATTCTTATACTTTGAGATTTTTGACAGTAGCAACCTGGGCTATGTAACAAGTGAAAATCGTGAAAATACTAAGTAGGGTCGAGTGAACCTTCTGTGTAGCACCGATTTCAACCTTGTTCTACCCCACCTATTTATTTCTAGCGGGATTCGTGACAGAGCACTTGAGAGAGGGATATAAGTTTTAAAGCACTCGAGACCCAGGTAAATCGATAAATACCTATTTACCTAAACACTACCGCAGTAGTGTTAATTGATAAAAATGAGGCTTGAGTCTTTAAAGGGATGAGGTCAACCACCTGTTACTACAGCGACCTGAATAAAATTGCCAGCGACCGTTTCTATGGCCGTTGACGCTCAGCTCAGCCTACCTCGCAAGGGATAAAGGTGTGATTGTGTGAGAAACGGGAATACGATTGTACATTCTGTGTAGAGATCCCGAGAACCTTGTTTTATTCATGTATGTCTGTACGCTGTGGGCATTACGGCTTGAAAATAGCCTTTACTGCCGACCTATACCTAGGTACAGGATGTTTGGCGAAATACTGGGTTACCTACAGTCAAGAGCTGAAAAATTAGCCCACTAAATTGAACAATTATCCGAAAGAAGAAAAAGGGGCAAAAAGTAAATTAAAATAAAGCTATCTTACAACGAAACGGAGCAATTTACTCGAAAGAAAGAAAGGGCCGAAAGTAGGTAAAAATAATAATTGAAAGGCCACTTCACTCAAGTACAAAATGACTCGGCTTATTTAATCCTGTAAACCTTTTGGAAAATGTTGTTTTTAGTCGTGAAACACATGTAACGTCTGTTTGTGCATTATTTTTGCGTAGCGCTATCGCATGCGTTAAGAAAATGCGGCAACTTATTTTCATATGGATACGGTTCATGTCAAACGCTGCGTATCGTACGACGGTGCATCGATGGATGTGTCAGTTTGACATAAACCGTACCTATAAAGTATAATAAGGTCAACATTCGTATTATACTAACGCATGCGATAGCGCTGCGCGTAAATAACACAAAAATGCTACGTGTGTTTCTTGCATTACTAGCTAGTCTACTAGTAGGGGAGACCGAGGGGTATTGGATCAGAGGGGTGTTGGATCAGCTTTGTTTTCTCGAAAAGTAGAAGCGTTAGCGAGCAGACTATAATGCAATTGTGCCTCTTTCTGCCTCTTGTTGATCCCTAAGTTAGCGTCCCTGACAAATAGCGCGCTGTTTTGTTTTTATCGGATCAACGTAAAAAAAATCGTCAAAAGTAAGTTTTCTGCTCGTATTTGTCAGGCTAATTTTTTGGAGGTGCTTTTATATTTTGATTTAAGTTTTATACGATATGAAACATTCAAAATTAAGGATTCATATGGCACCACTGGGACGTCTGGGTTCTCTGTGGTTTTATCTCAGTTTAATGATTTTGTCAAACTGGCAGGATTTTTCATACCGAGGGGTGTTGGATCAGCCTGACCCAACACCCCTCGGTAAAATTTTGTATGGTTAATTTCATAGACGTACACGAGCACCACGCGTGTTGTGCTGGCCGGGTGTAAGTTCGTTATACGTACGTATAACCGAATACGTTATTAATAAACTTCGATTTCATTTTCATTTTCATAATCATTTTCTCTTTCACTGTCACTTTTATTTCCACTTTCACTTTCATTTTCTTTGCTCCCATACAAATTGACCCGGCCGGCCAACACACTTAGTATGGGAAGACCAAATTTTTTTTTCGTATTTCGACCTATGTTCCTTGGGGAAAGTTGTTCAGTTTTATTGACAGAACACACCCTTAACGGATCCGCCACTAATAAAAATACACCCTATATAGAAAACTAGAGTTATGAGAGTTCAAAAAACTATGAAATACTTCTAGAAAAGGTAGGTAGTTCTCTGGCGCTTTGCTTGGCTCGTCTTGGCGGGGGCACTACTGTGCCCCCAGTTAATTCTTCAAAATGAATTATTTAGTAAATTTTGAGGTCATACACAAAAAAAACAAATAAGCCTTTATTGAAATGACATTAACATAAAATGATCCAACACCCCTCTGTACCTGATCCAACAGTCCTCGGTATGAGGGGTGTTGGATCAAAATGTCTTGCTCAACTAAAGTTGAGCTTTTATAAAAGACTTTACACTTACACTTCTAAAGTGTATAACATTTTAAAGCTTATGAAATTTGCTATCGATTGGTGTAATCAAATACAAATTATCTTTATAGAATTTTGTGTTACGAAGCAAAATGTCAAAAATGATCCAACACCCCTCGGTCTCCCTTACATGTCTTGTGTGAAATGAACGCAGAATTTCCCGAACACCCTCTACATAATGTGTTCAGTGCTTTAGCTAGTCTAGGCTACCTATATACCTAGGTAGATGGATGTCGTAGTTCTACCCGGTAAGGCAATTAGCTGTCTAAATAAGGATAGAATCGTGATACAGTTAAGTACTGTTTTTGCACCCAGGTTGAAACAGCTCGGAATACAAAAAAGTTAAGACACTGACTGTCAATCTTACTTAGGAAAAGCGTTGTTTATGGTACCCTTATTTTCCAAGCGTTGCGACAACGACGCCGTTAAATTTTGACGGCGTCGTTGTCGCTGCGGTCTTGTAGAAAAACCCGACCGCATCCCATACAAACTCTAAGCTTCTCAGCGCGCTGTCAACGTGACGGCGTCGTGGCGCGCCGCAACGACACGCCGACGCTTGGTCTTTCTGGTTCCCCATACAAACAAATACACACCAGTCATTTCACAGCGACAACGACGCGCGTCGTTGTCGCTGTCGCTTGGTTTTTAAGCCTACCATTAGAAATGATGTCATAATATTGAAATGAGTTATGAAAAAAAAAGCTACCTTGGTGTGTTCTGTGTAGGTATGTAATTAATCAATCAATAACCTCCGAAATATGTGTAAGATTTTGAAAATTCTTTTCTGGTAAGTAAGCTTCATCATTTCTGAGTAACATGAATTGCTATTAACCCCCACCAAAACGACTTATTACCCCGGGAAAACGGACAACAGCTGAATAAGCCATATTTAAAGCTGTCATAAACATGTTAATCAACATCACATAGGTATCTTCTAGTATGGGTTTGACAGCTGTCAAATATTGCCTATTCGAACAGCCTTACTATAGCCAGTGTAAAATAAATGCAAGGACGAATTCGCACTTAGTAACATCTACATCAAAATTGGCTGTAAATTAGTGCCCAATGAAACCACCACCCAGATAGCCTAAACCACCGCCACCCAGATAGCCCTAACCACAAAATTGCCTAACACACAATAAAGTTGGTACTGCATGACCAATATAATTTACAACAACGATTCCTAACTGTAGGCAATTCTGTGGCCAGGTTACATTGACTATTCCATTAAAAGTTGGTAAGTGTCGGGCTATACCTACGGAAGGTCCGTAGCGACTCGAAACGTTCAGTGCCCTAATTTACCAACTAGAGGTTACAAGTCCACAAGTAAGTTCGGTGTACATCACATCACATATCACATCAGCCCTTAACTAGCAGTCCACTGCTGGACAAAGGCCTTCCCTAGGGTACGCCACAAGGAACGTTCTCCCGTTATCGCCATCCAGTCGCTAACTATCATCAGTCCATATGGCCGGAGGGCGTCCAAATTAGCCATTATTGTTATCCAAGTTAACCAGTAGAATTTTACCTGTAGACTTGTAGCATCTCTGTGGAACGTTTCAATTGACAGTCGGTTTTAATATTTTACAAAATAAATTACATTTGAATTGAAAGACATTTTAAAATTCCGAGGCCCTTGACATGAACATTAAATCATTGTTTTGTCAATACTCGCCGAACCAGTCTATTCGTGACGAGTTTTCAGTGCCTTGTCGTGTCGTGCGTGACCGCGTGGGCGTGAAACCGCTTCGAAGTAACATAACATAACAAAATTCTTTATTGCACAAAACACAAGGAATAGTACAACAACAGAAAAATACAAACAAAAGAAACAGTACAACAAGGCGGCCTTAATGCTAGGTAGCATTCTCTATCAGGCAACGAAAGTGCGATCATGGCAAAAATCCTGTTTTGAACAACATATTGTCTGCAAATATTTCCCAGGCTACCGAACAGTGGCAGTGTTTCAGGGATGTATCCCTGAGGTAAGGCGTGTAGGGTGGGCTAGGTGGAGTAAGTTGCGGCAGAAAGAGGGGCAACACCCTAGCCACATTTTGCTCCACCCTGTCCCATCCTCAACAGGGACAAGGAACCAACCACACCGTTTCAAGCAGTCCATTCGTCGCGGAGCACGCCCCTAGTGTGGCTTGACTCTGTACACCTACAGGAGGTCTAGAATGTTATGAGCTCCAGGCACGTTGATTGCTCGATACCGGCTTCTGTGGGGTGTACGTGCGAGCCAAGGCATCAAGTATGCAATAGAGCTGTGATTACGGTATCGATAACTTGTGAATAATTAAGAGATGGGACAAGTGCGTGACATACTGACGAATATGTTTAGAGAGGTAACTACTTAAGATGGATCGTTTTCCATACAAAAGTTAAATGGAGTTGAAACAAAAATATGATTAAAATCTAAATCGGAAGTCCCGTGCTTCTATACCATTTTCGCGAAATAAAACAAATATTTTTTTAACCATTACATTTCTCTGTAAAAACCGTTTCCCCACTTTATGAACATGGATGGAGCTACTGCTGCAATAAACACGTCTAATTTTTTTGTGGAGAAAATACTTAATATTTTTTTACCATAAGCAGTTTTGTGACAAATTTACGTGTGCCTTCATCATTTCACATAAAGTTTATTTGATAAAATTGTTGTTTAGCTCATGTTTAACCCGGTAGAAGTTCAGATATTCGTTTGTATGCCGTAACGATGCGCCTTAAGGGTGGATGTTCATAATCAGACGTTTGTAACGTATTAAGAGAGTGTTAACACTATATTTTTTTCTTTGGCAGGTAAGGAGTCCATTCAGTAACATAGCGCTACGTTTTCGTGGTAAGTGTGAACCTGTTGGCTGGCACGCGTTTATTCAAAAGACTTCCTTATTTTGTCATCATTTATTATTAATGTCACTACTAATGACCGATGTGAATCATTGAATTCTACTTGAATGATTACCTTTTTGTTTTAATAAAATACGGGTGCTATATGCTTAAAAACTATTTCCTTATTATTTACCTAGCTACACTTAGTGTTTTGATGCCATCTCGTGAAAATGTAGCAATCCCACCCAAAACATAAATGTGAAAGGCTGCCAAGTTCGATAATATTGGAATGCTTCGCCTATAAAAGAAGTGAGATCTAAATAAGTACCAAGTTCCATACACAGACCTCAGTTAAAAATAGTTACAGGAATGCACACTTGATTTTTCGCAGTTTGGAAATAAGAATCTACTTTCCAAACTGCAGAAAATCAAGTGTGCATTCCTAACTATTTTTAACTGAGGTCTGTGTATGGAACTTGGTACTTTTAGATCTCACTTCTTTATAGGCGAAGCATTCCAATATTATCGAACTTGGCAGCCTTCACATTTATGTTTTGGGTGGATTTCATTATTTTGTAAGGTTTATTTTCTTTTTCTTATGATTAAGTTAGGTAAGGAAATATCTCATTTATACTTTACTTTGACTAAATACAAACCTTCGTAACGAATTTTAGGTCGGTACGACGATTGGAAGATATAGATAATTTTTTGTTTTAGTTTCTTAGGGGTATCAATTTACACCTTCATTATTTTAAAACCGACTCACACTTGGCCATTTTCAGATTTTTTCCTTTACCTTGACCTAAAGACCTACCTCCATGCCAAATTTCAAGTCAATACGACCATTGGAAATTTTTGTTTTAATTCTTAGGGTATGAATTTACACCTTCATTATTTTTAAAGCCGACTCACACTTGGCCATTTTCAGATTTTTCCTTTACCTTGACCTAAAGACCTACCTCCATGCCAAATTTCAAGTCAATACGACCATTGGAAGTGGTCTAGGTTTTTGATGAGTGAGTGAGTGAGTCAGTCAGTCAGTCAGTGAGTGTATAGTAAAAATAGCGATTTTCTGACGTCAATATCTCAAGACCTACAATAGGTACATTAATGAAATTTTATATTTTAGATAAGTAAGTAGATCTCGACAGATACTAGAAATTTCATATGCGTAGATAAAATAGATTTTGAGTTATAGGTGGGTCGAACTTGGCCCGAAATGGTTCGTGTAATATAACCCACGGCCGGTGTGTCGGTTCTTTGCTCGAACTTGGCGGACACACTGCCGTGTGTCTAGATAAACGACAATACAACTAATATTTCAACCTTTTTAGTTTTCAAGCGTCGTTTTTTATGCTAAAAAAAGTAATTAGATAGCTAATTAGACAATTAAGTTTATTTGAATGTGACAACAAAGCTCTCCCACACAGTTTATATCCAATTTCATAAGAAATAAAAATCCCGTGACTATATACCTAGGTGCCTACACCTATTATACGAAGGGAGAATAATAACATTTTGTCTAAGTTGTATGCTTATCGGCTTAGGTAGTCCATATCGAGCATTCTCAAAATAGCATTTAAGCATGATCTCTTTAGTCGGCCCTCTAAAGGATTATCGAATTAACTGTTGTCAAATCCGTAGTAAACAAGATTATGTAGTAACTTGCCTAATTTACCATTACGTCTTTGTGCTTCGGTAAGTGAGTACCTATCTACATTTAGATAAGCCACATAAAATAGTCTGTTTCAAATGGTATATTTATTGGAAATACAACAACAACCTACCACCTACCATAATAATACTCTTACATAAATAAAACCCTAAGTCTATTTAATAAGTCCTCAATATATGCAATGGTCATAAACTCTACCATAAATACTTAAATAACCTAATTACTAAAAAATCTATTACCTAACTAACCTAACCTAACCTACCCATCTGTTTCATATTAAATATCTTAAAGTTTAAGTTACCTATGCTTGTTTCGTTGTTAATTGAACTTACAAGCTTGTAGGTAGATAATATGGCCGAAGTCGGTGACGGCGGTCAGGTAACTTTGCAGGGGACTGCACAAATGGGACCAACATACGAGAGCTTCTCCATACAGTTATTGAAATAAACCAGCACAAATTGGTCTGTTAAATAAGTAACCCGATATGCTGCTTTTAGTCCGTACAATACTTATATTTCATAATAAAAACATTTCACACATTTATTTACACTTTCTCCCCGTGTAAACACGCCGAACACAGGCCTACGGTGTCAAAAACAGTTGGTGGTATAACACGTGTTTATAAAATGTGATTTATTTCAATAAAAGGTATATTTATCGGGCCAATGGATTCCACCTGTCGATATGATTTAACGTTTGGCTGGATGGAGAAAGACTTAAACATAATTCGATATATTTTTTATGTTTTCCTCATCTTCTTGGAACATTGTAAGTAAGTAACTGAGTTTTCTATTAAAAGTAATTTATTAGGACTGGTAGGATGTAATACTAATAAAAAAACCGTTCTTTATTTCGGGCTTTTGTCCATGTAAAGCTCAATGGGTGATGTTGTATTTTATTAGCTCCATTTGGAATTATTAAATCCAACATATTACCTAGAGTGTTTTAGTCGCGTAATTCTGAAATAAGTACGTAGCTATAGGTATTAGGACTATGACAGTAAAAGATATTCTCCAAGTTGTCATTTGTTAATTCATATTAGGATTTTTGTCACGCTTTTTGTAACAAACTGAATCTTATGCAAGATTCCGCACTTACGGAATAAATATCGCTTGTTTATTCATACAAAATAAAAAATCGCGATGTTATTCAAGTTGTCATTTGTTAATTCAAGTAGGTAATACTTATTCATGAAATCCGTATAAAGTTTTGGACACCTTGTTTCTTCGTTCCTGATACCTCCTAAGAATGTTTTGCTTTACTACAATTTGACTAAGATTCCAACCTCCTTAAGGGCCTCTTACAACTACAATTTTCTCTATTGATGTCAATGATAGGTGACCACTTTTGCTACCATTATAAGTGTTATTCTTTTCTAACACCATATCAATAGAAAGAAAGTAACCAAGTTAGTAAACAGTCATAATTATAGTTATTATTTCTACTTATATCAATGTATAAACACAATAATGTACATACCTACTATAATCAAATGCATGCATACCCACAGTGTTCGATAACTAAGCAAAGACTAGGTACTACTGTTATTAAAGTTTCAGATGTTTCGAAATGAAGAGAACAACAACTGAATAAAAGTTCTGATAAGAAACACCGAAATACCTACGACTATTATGAAATATGAAAACTCGATAACTAAGCAAAGACTAGGTACTACTGTTATTAAAGTTTCAGATGTTTCGAAATGAAGAGAACAACAACTGAATAAAAGTTCTGATAAGAAACACCGAAATACCTACGACTATTATGAAATATGAAAACAAGTAAAGGCAAAATATTCGTCTCCAGTTTTTCCTGGTAAATAAAATTTTATGAGGGCCATACTAATTGGAGTACCTACGAGCGGTAAGCCAACTTGCTCGTTTTGCAAACCGGCGCGATTCGCCAACTCGCTTTCTGCCTACTTGCGGGTTAGGCCTACTAACGGTATTCGCCGACTGAGCTATAGGTAAACTATAGCTATAGTCAAGTACAATTTTTATAAAACATTAACGAGATTTTTTCGATCTCCCATACAAAATTCAGAGTTCAACTAGATATCATAGTGACAGGTTGTCAGCCTAGCGCCTAAAATTACAATGCACATCAACTCTCAAATCTCTTAGTCGCTTCTTAGGACTCCCACGGGAAAGACATGAGGTGATGCTAATCTTAGCCGGCACCACCCTAAATAACCAACACCTACCATACACACAAATAAAAACCTGTGCTGTGACTAAGACGCGACGATGACGAAACGTGAGCCACTATGAGTATGCGGTATTAGTATCGAATTTTGTCTAAAAAAAACGAAAAAAACGACCAACAGCGTGTCAGACACGCCCACGAATGGGGTTTCGTAGTCAACGTCTACATATCAGGTTTTTCAGCGTTACAAAGTTAATTTTATTGCTGGTTTGTTTGCAGCTGTTTGGTTACCAAACGCAAAAAGAAAACTTTTAATTATTTTTTTTAGCTCTAAAACAGATGAAGATATGAGGGCGCGGCATACAGACAGACAGATAGACTTGACGAAATGATAAGGGTTTCTAGTAGACTACGAAACCTTAAAAAACGAACAATCATGAAGTGCGTGTGAAAAACATATAGCAACTAGATACTATCTAGAAACTAGATAATATCTACCTCCAGTTTACGTGTACCGTAGTCTAGCCGTAACATTACTAGCTATCTAACTTGTAAACCCTATTGTTAGGGGAAACTAATTATCCAATGAAAGGGTTCCATTAGCCCTCCTGATAGGCCCTCGAAGGTTATTGTGGAAAAACAAAGGATCACAAATAAGTGGGTAGTAGTTCAGATAATTAATAATGCCCTAGTGGCTACAAGGGAAAATAATTATTCAGCTACCTAAGTATTATACAAGAAAAGTCTAGTACCTAGTAAACAATGCATAAAAACTATTCCTTATATATATTTAAAAGAAAATAAAAAATTAAAGAAATTACGTACGTCGACCGGAGCTCAATCCCATTAGCTTGATTAATCAATATGGACTATCAAGGAAATAAAGGAGTAAATACTTTCTAATAATAGATGTTGTAGATCGTCGCTTGGAGACGAGCATCAAGAGATTAAAATTTGGCAAGCATCAATCGGTGCATCGATGCTCAGTGGCAGGGTGGTGGGGCGTTGCATGCGGCCCGGGTTTGAGTTTTAAACCTGCCATTTTTTCAATTTCTTATTTTCATTTATGAGACTTAAGCAATAGTAGTAGTAGTTTGAAGTGATGTACCTTATTTGATTAAAGTATGAAGAGCTAAATACACAACGAATTAAAGTAAAACTTAAAGCTAAAGGGGTCAGTCGAATATCCCGCCCCGTGACATTCCCGGCGCAAAGGTGCCCATCACAGTGATGTACCTACATGTTGACGTCAGTTTCAGGGACAAAATTCTCTAGTTAAAATGTCGGAGCACCTCTAGAAAGGCGCAGCCTGGCTGAGGTTACACCTTTTCTCGTAGGACGTTTGTGGTTCTAGTATTATACTTACATGGATACGCTGCAGTAGATATTGCTTTTAGTGATGTGACCATCGATATGTTGCCGTTTTGTTCTCGATTTCTATGGATGTGACAAATGTGACGGTAAAGTTAATCTCACACACACCGATTGATTGGTATTATTAGCAGATTTAGCAGTTAGTAACAGCGACCATAAAAAATGTTTTGTACAGGAACCGCTAATTTCGCTCGTCTGCGCGCGATCTGATTATTATTAACCCCCGACGAACCAACCGGAGGGGTGTTATAAGTTTCACGCGTCTGTATGTCTGTGTGTCTACGATTCTTTGAGGCAACGTATCTCCGAAACGACTGAACCGATTTCAATGTGGTTTTGTTTATATAAAAGCTAATATGGTCAGGATGGTTCTTAGCCATATTTCATGAAAATCTGATGATGGAGACGGAAGGTAGACTAGGAATCACACTACGTACTATATCCTCGTGTTTGAGCTTATTTGACTCGGAGTTGTCATATCTTCCAAGTCATGCATGACGTTATGGAGGTCCTAACTATTTTAAAATATGACTTGAATGACTGGTACTCGTATTTATTTGACTTTAAGAAATAGGTAGATAAAAGATCTACTACTTAAAACCTGTGCGTAGGTATAACATGTATTTACTAAGTTAGTATGTACCTATGAGTACCTACCTGTACCTGTGCTTTATCCTAGGTGAATGAGTTCCTTGCTTAAATAGGTATGTAGAAAATGTATTTAAAACTCTTACTCAATTTTACTCACTTTGCTCGAGGACTGCTTAACCTAGCTTTCTTCACAGTTTACCTATTATTGCCAATGTAGGAAAAGAGACTTTCAAAACAAATGTACTTAATAATCCAGATCTATTTTGAGTAATATTGTAAAAATTTGCGCTCGCTTCGCTCGCGATCATCTAGAGTAGTTGCTTGGCTTACCCCCTCTGAAGAAGACGTCAAACGTCTGTTGCAGGATTCTTACAAGCACTAAGTGTCATTACCGGGGGGTTGAGGGGGGCCTGCCCCCTCATAAAAGAAGACGTCAAACGTCTGTTGCAGGATTCTTACAAGCACTAAGTGTCATTACTTGGCTTACCACCTCTGAAGAAGACGTCAAATGTCTGTTGCAGGATTCTTACAAACACTCAGTGTCACTACTTGGGGGTTGAGGGGGGCTTGCCCCCCTCACAAAAGAAGACGTCAAACATCTGTTGCAGGATTCTTACAAGCACTAAGTGTCATTACCGGGGGGTTGAGGGGGCTTGCCTCTGAAGAAGACGTCAAATGTCTGTTGCAGGATTCTTACAAACACTCAGTGTCACTACCTGGGGGTTGAGGGGGGCTTGCCCCCCTCACAAAAGAAGACGTCAAACATCTGTTGCAGGATTCTTACAAGCACTAAGTGTCATTACCGGGGTTGAGGGGCTTGCCTCACACAAAAGACGTCAAACGACTGTTGCAGGATTCTTACAAGCACTAAGTGTCATTACCGGGGGGTTGAGGGGGCCCCTCAAAAAAGACGTCAAACGACTGTTGCAGGATTCTTACAAGCACTAAGTGTCATTACCGGGGGGTTGAGGGGGGCTTGCCCCCCTCACAAAAGAAGACGTCAAACGACTGTTGCAGGATTCTTACAAGCACTAAGTGTCATTACCGGGGGGTTGAGGGGGCTTGCCCCCCTCACAGAAGCAGACGTCAAACGAGTGTTGCAGGATTTTTGCATCCATCACAGAAAAAAGCGAACGTCTGTTTTGAAGTAGTTCAAAAACTACCAAAAATGTTGCTCGCTTGGCTCGAAAACTTTTTTTCCTGCTTCTGCTCAACGTTGTTTTCTTCACCCTGCTTGCTTTTTTTTGGCAATGTAGGAAAAGAGACTTTATGTAGTAATCTACTGAATAATCCAGATATTTTTTAGTAAATATCGTAAAAATTTAAGTTGACGTACTTATACATCAGGTTATTCTTAATTCAAAAAACTCAATTACGACACAAAAATCTTTGTATAATTTTGCGCTCGTTTCGCTCGCGGTCACTCAGGTTACCCTGCTTTTCCCTGTCTTGCCTATTTCTCTGTCTTATACGATTATAAAAGATCACTGTGTCAATTTACACAAAAAATAAGATTTTTAAGCTAACATTTATTGTCATATAAAATTCCTAAGCAGCAGCGGGTAGAACCGCCGCCGGTTAAAATGCTAGTGAGAAATAGTAAGCGCTTAAAAAATCATATTGTATGTTGTTTTAAGTCAGAAACAAATATTAATTTAAAAAGCTTCAAATAAAACTTAAATTAAAAATTTAAAAGAACCCCCGACTTTTAATCCTTTAAAAAGTTAAAAATAATTTATTTATTCAATAAAATATTGTAAACCAATACTCCAACGTGTCGGGGAGCCGCTAAGTAAACAATATGAGTAAGAAGTTTACAAAGCATAATAAACATATTAGTTGCAAATGTCATTCCATTCCATACAAGTATGTCTTACGATTTTATTGAAACTTCTTACCTATATTGTTTACTTAGCGGCCCCCCGACGCGTTGGAGTATTGGTTTACAATATTTTATTGAATAAATAAATTATTTTTAACTTTTTAAAGGATTAAAAGTCGGGGGTTCTTTTAAATTTTTAATTTATAGATACTTACATTCGGCAGTGAAACCAATTACATGTGGCTGCAATCAAATCGCACGCGGACTATACGTACATAGCCTGATATACGTAATTTTGCGAATTCAAATATCACATTACGTATCTTTCAAAAACGTTTTTACTCTTGATATCAAACAAAGTGACAAATAAAGATGACAGGAAATCCGTGCACAAAAATATAAATAAGGTTTCGTATTCTGCTCAGTTGCGGAGTTTTCTGTGTTTGATGTTATTTGATTATGCGTTTCGTAACTTTGCTCTATTTTGCACTCGAAACTAAAATTGTACATCACTATAGGTAGACCTATATCTACTACCTACCTAGAGGTAGTTTATGCATCACGCCTGCAGGATCTCAAAATGTTTACTTAGGGTTCACGACTAACCTAGATATTCGAGAAGATAAGTTTAAAGTATCTACACCGACCTCACCTGCCCGTAAAAATGCATTGTAATATCTAGTGTATTCAAAATTTTACTAAGCAAAGCATGCAGAGTTCATCTACCCACGGAACTTTTCAATTTTAATACTTAAGCTATACCTAGGTACTTCTCAAACAATTCGAAAATCCGTAAGTGAACTTTTGTGAGATGAAAATCGTGCTCAAAACGGTTTCGAAGCTGTATGTAGTCGAAAGTTTTTAATTAAAACAACACGTCATGATAATGGTAACCAGGTTAATTCGCATTTTTTTTTATCAATGCCTATGAAAAGTCAGATCTCACTTGTTTTCCCACAATATTTTTCAGTATATTTTCCCATTTCCTGGGAAAGTTTACGTCAGTTTGTCGAAATCGTCAACTCTGAATAAACCTTTGCTGATTCAATATTATTGTTGTCCTTTGAACCTCTTTCTTTGTTGTAATGGAAGTAAATATTTTCTTTTTCATGAAATTGCCTACAGGGTTGACATCAAAAGTTAGGCAGGTAAGTGTAGGTAAATTATTTGAGTTGTGAGAGGGAAATAGTAGCTCGGTGTAGTTATTTCCCTACACTTTCTTCTTCTTTGATTGCAATATCGAGTCATCTAACGACCCGATGAACTCTGGTGTCAGGTTTTCACAACCACCTGCTACAACTGTATTTGATTTTGTTGTTAATGAATCATGTTAATGCTATATGCTATGTTATGCTTAAAGTTTTAAATTATGTAATATCTCTGTACCAATAATTATTTAATATGTATGTATGCCTGTGGAACTAAATAAACATCTATTCTATTCTATCCGATCCCATCCCATCCGGGACGGGACGGGACATCCCGTCCCATCAAATCCCATCCCATCCTATTCTATTTTATTCTATTATATGACATAGGGCCTATTTATCTTTGTTGACATGTCCTCTAGCATGAGTTTGTTAGCTGCCAAATATGGCCTATTCGAAAGGCCGTACTTAAATTGGAGTACGCGCGGTAAGCCAACTTGCTCGTTTCGCAAACCGGCGCGATTCGCCAACTCGCTTTCTGCCGACTGGCGTGCTAGGCCTACTTACGCTATTCGCCGACTGAGCTATTAGTACATTTTTTTTTACATTTTGCGTATTAGGGATTGAGAATTTTTGTACGGAAGGCCGTTTTTTTTTCGGTTAGCATCTGTATGAAAAGTTGTTCTGTTTTTAAAGTTGTTAATTTTTAAAAGTTATTCAAATTTAAAATTAGTTCAGAGTTGAAAGTTGTTTAGTTTTATATGATGCTGAACTTAAAAGTTGTTCAGTTTTTATAAGCTACATTTAGGCCGGATAAAGAATAGCATCACCCCAATTCTACCCGTGGGTGTCGTAAAAAGCGACTAAGGTTAATCGTCCAGGGAATGGGCAGCAGTGTTCCCGCCGCCAAGCGTGGTGAACAAATACCCTCCGACGGGGGAAGCCCATGTCCCGCAGTGGACTGTTGTGGCTGTTATGGTATTTAGGCGCTGACATCACAGATGAGAAATGCGATGCGAGACGCAAAATGACATCTGTCAGACAAGTAATCATCGAAGACGTTATAGTTACACTTGCATAGACTTATAATATAACTACGTATTCTAGCGTAAAGAGACATCGCGACGACACTTGAAACCGTTTCCATATAAAATGTATGAAACGGAATTGACAAAGTTACACACGTAGTTCGCGCGTCGCATCGATAACGGCTACCGATCGCTAGTCTGACAGATGCCATCCCACGCGTCACAACGCACGTCTTCCCTGTGGAACTTGCGCCTTAAGTTTTTGTATAAAAAGTCATTTCAAAAAGTTGTTCATGTTATGTCTATCCCTAGTACATTCAAAATTTCATATCAAACCATATTACGTTCTCGTATTGAATTTATTATTATGTTCACTGGACATCATGACAGTTTGCTAACCGCGCAGTCGGCGAATAGCGTAAGTAGGCCTAGCACGCCAGTCAGCAGAAAGCGAGTTGGCGAATCGCGCCGGTTTGCGAAACGAGCAAGTCGGCGAACTGATTCCAGACCCTTAAATTAGGTACTACACCAGTAACTAGGCCAATGAGCATTGTTTTTTAAACGGTCTGAAAATATTACCTACCTTCTTGATTGCAAAACTTTGATTGGAGAACTTCAATCAAAAGGTTTATCCAGATAAGTTAAATTTTAAGTTGGCGAAGTTGGAAAACTTGGAATGAAAACTTTGCAGGATTCGTTGTATTGTGACTTGTTCCGGACTCTTGGGGGCAATAACGAGTATTGCAAAAATTTGTTAGATGACTGTTTCGAAACCTTATTCTTACTAAGTACAAAAAAGTTAGGCTTGCGTTTGTAGGAGAATATCCTAACTGAAAAATAACTCTAAGATTCTCCCCAGTTAAAATACAAAAACAAATAATCAAATTAAAAAAAAACAGCTGGGACCTGAACCTGAAAATATATTATGATCTATGGGATTACCTAGGTTTTTATTTTCCAAAGTTTTGTAGTTCGGTGCATAAAAAATACATGTAGGTCAACCTTTGTGCCAGCCCTGTCGAAACACCGAGTCAGCCTCTCGAAATGATCAGCTTTGATGAAACTTTATCTAACAGCTCATTTGCATGAGACCCATAATATAAGATTCCTTCTCCTTAAAGGAATTTACCAAACTCCGAACAAGAGATGTTTGGAATAAAGTATAGCTTGCGGTAGGTAGACCTTCTTTTGTTTCTTAGGGTGCCGTACCCAAAGGGTGAAAATGGAATCCTATTACTAGGTTCGCAATCTGTCTGTCCGTCTGTCACAAGGCTTGTAGGTTACAAACCGTAATATAGTTGAAATTTTCACAGATACCCTATTTCTGTTGCCGCTATAACAATAAATACTAAAAATTAGAATAAACAAACGTGATTTGTATGCCATTGCATATATAATGGTCGAGCACCCTTCGTTCGGAAGTCCAACTCACACTATGGCCGTTTTTTTTACTCTAATTTTTTTGAAATCGGTACTCACGTGCGCAAACCGAGAAGTTCTGCTTTGTATGAATTTGACATCATACTTTCATTTTGTGCGCAAGTTGTCAGGTGTGATATTTGTTTTACTTAGGTAACACTTCTATACATATACATATATCTCGATAGTATTGATTTTTTTGATACAGATCCTAAATTATACAAGGTGATTTTTTAACGAATTTATGTAAATTTTTAGTGTATTTGTTTTTAGTATAGGCGCTACTAATTAATTATGAAAGATTTTTGATTGACGCAATATTTGTTTGAGGGGAATTTAATTAAAGGTGCTAATAATACCTTGTAAATTTTAATTAAGCATTTTCTATGCAAGTATTTCACACAAAGGTCAGAAATACCTTTAATTTAATTAATCAATTTCTAGGCAAAAATGTTAAACATGTCTTATCAAAATTGCAATCGCTTCTTTAAAAGTTTTACTTACATCATAGTCAAGCCTAACTTAAAAAGGTCAGTAGTAAAAAAGTGTGGCTATTAAAATCACTTTTGGAACCAATATGATGATGCTCTTTGCAATAGGTCAAGGTTCAGTTAAGCCTATAATTTATGAATACAGTCAATCAACGGAAAAACAAATATGTGTACAAAAAAGGATTTTTTAATTGAATTGCGTAGACTTTGTGTTTTTATGATTGTGTCCATTTGCAAATCTCATTATTTTCAACCACAGGACTGACCGTCCGTGGCATCATAAAAATGGAAAAATACAGGGTTTAGGCAATGGATGGTGTAGCGAAAACTTTGCAGGACTGCTATGAAACTGAAACTTTTTTTCCATGAAGGCTATGTTGACAAACGGGCACTAAAATTTCGGCTTCGCATACAAAATTCACCGTCAGCTGACTGACTTACTATGCGGAAAATCGTCATTTTATTCATTTCTCAACATAAACTCCGAAGTAAAAAAAAAAACAACTTGTTGGTCTGATCACGCCTGCAAGGACTCTGCTTAACACCCGGTATTCTTGGATTTACAAAGCTCATTTTCCATTTATGATTGAAGATGACGTGTTTCGTTCAGTACAATTAAGTAATTTTGTTCGATGCAATAATTGAAAATTATACCTTCCGTCAGCTACCAAATTGACAAGTACATAAAAAGTTGTTAAGATTGATTTGACTGACAAACATTGTATTATGTATGTATGATGTATTGACTAGAAATCAAAACGTAGATTGCATTTTTTATACGCCAGTATATCAACCTTAATCAAGGGATCAACTTAGGTATACTGGTTTTCCTTAGTTTTTGCATGTAAATCCAGCATAAATCTTGGTTCCTTAAATAGTAGGTTAAATGCTAGCGATCGTACATGTTGTGTAATGTTAAATTTGTCAAAAATGTCGGATCGGACACCAAATCGACAAACTATTCGATCATCCTGGTGTAATGAGCAGAGCAGTCTACGGCTTAACTTGCCCCCAGAAAAAAGGACGCTAAGCTTGTAACTTACAGCCACAACAGTCCACTGCCTTTTCGGGGGTATCACCACGCTTAGCAGGCGGATTGGCGAGCACAGTACTGCTGCTTTTTCCCTGGACGAACCCTTAGTCAGTTATTATTACGAAAACCGCCAAGCCACACGGCGATAAGCTTGTACCTATACATACATACTATTATATTAAACTGCTGCACAGACAGATAATTGCAAATATTTAGCTCCTAATTGTTTTTTAATCTCCGTATTCATCGTATTTTCAATTTCCCCTCAGCTAAATAGCGTTCATACAAATGTAAAATGAATACCAATGCATGGAAAGCTCAATTTTCAACTTCCAACTGATTTGCTGGCCATTTAATTAAAATAGGATCATATTTCTAAAGATCCAATCAAATCGTGTAAATGAGTAGGTATTTTTCGTGTTACGGAACGTGCTAAAGAAACAAGACAAATAAAGTTTTACACTATGAACGAAACACAAAAACATCACGATTATGATACTGTTTTCGTGCTGAAATTATACTTAACACTTAAGTAGATAATCTATCTAAATAAGCACCTATTAGACAACCAAGATTTTTTTTCTCGCGTCTTGGTATCACATTGAATCATAAAGCAAGTTTCCGCACTGACGAAAAAAATATACCTAGCCACAATAGTAAATATTTCATACAACATATGCATTTAACAAATAGTATTGTAGCAGAGTGCAAACTCTGCATTGACATCCTCCCTAAGCCACCCTCACATCTCCTTTTTTCGAATCATTTTATAACTTGGAACACGGCACCGAAACGTCACCGTTCTTGGCTTTTTTGACGCAGTTTTCCTCTAATTGTCGGACCAAAATATCCACGCTTCCCGTTTCATATTTGATATTAACGTAATTTATCTACTTGCATAATAATTTATAAAAATCTGATTTAGTCATTCCGTGCGTGATCTACAATCGTTAGTGTTCATGTGTTTAGGATACCCTCGAAGAGGTAAGAGCATCATCTAATTTTCCAGTTAGTCACTCAGTTTAACTCATTATCCATCACTATTCTGATTTTTTGTACCACCTGCAGGGTCCCTATTTTAGAATAAAGAAAAGTCGGTCTAAAGAAGAGTCGTCGTATTATTTGTTGCCGCGAAGGCAACAGTATAAACTTACAACAATAAAAAATATATTACGAGAAGGAAATACATGAAGGCTTGACTTGAATGTACAGACAAACTCACTTCCGGTTAGACACTCGAACCGCCAATGTAATTCTTACGAGCTTGACTGTAGGTAGTACCAACTTTACAAAACAAACCCAGTATTAGCAGAGCATGAAAACTCGCTCGGTTCACTGGCTTCTTTATTCTGCTTCTTGACTTGAGTTTGGCAATAATTTGTGCGTTTTACAGCGGAACACAAGACAAGGGTTAGTAAGAGTGGATGCGTCCTCGATGTTCGGCGAAACCGTAATGTATGGGAGTTGTGTGCCCTTATCTAAAAGGTCTTAAGTATGGCTTTAGCGAAAACCTTGCGAAAACACATTCGTTTTGCGACAAGGACTTTGGAGCATATGGGGCAATTTTGTATGGGAGGTCCAATTTTATTTATCATGCCTGTTTAGAAAAAAAAAACTGACTAAGTCCACGAACAGTGCGACCTGCTTGAAACATCGACGAAAAAAAACCGGGCAAGAGCGTGTCAGACACGCCCACAAATAGGGTTTCGTAGTCAACGTTTAAATATCAGGTTTTCAGCATTACAAACTTAATTTTGTTGCTGGTTTGTTAGCAGCAGTATGATGACCAAACGCAAATAGAAAAACTCATTTTTTTCTGAAACCTTTTAGAGTACAATATCCGTTATAGTTTTCATTGTAACTTCAGATTGTAAGCTATATTCAATATTTATTTCAAATTTTTAGCGTTTATACTTTAGGAGTTATCTACAGCTGGAACAAATTATGGCGCAAAAACGCCCTTTTTAAAAGCAGATATCTCGTGACAGAAACATTTTAGTGACTTTGTTTCAAAGAAACCTCACCTTAGTTTTTAAATACCTATTCAACGATACCCTACTCAATATTACAGAAGAAAAAAAATGTTTTTGCCCCCCTTTCACTTGTATGGGAGGGGGTCCAAAAAACATTTAATATATTTTTTCTTAACATTTCTATATTTGGGTCAACACGATCTATCTTCTCATCAAATTTCATGTCGATAGCTCTAAAACTGACGAAGATATGAGGCCGCGGCATACAGACAGACAGACAGACAGACTTGACGAAACTATAAGGGTTTCTAGTAGACTACGAAACCCTAAAAAGGTAAATGTCCGCATGTTTAACTGCTACTCGATCCGCGCGTCGACCCGATAAAAACAATACAATAACGTTTACAAATGCTGACAAAAGTTGTTCAGTTTCATGAGTAGGAGACGCCCTGAATATATTTGCACAGAATTCCATAAGATTTTGTATTGGCATTTATCTGGCTAGTACCACAGAATACATAATAGTACATGCTAGTAGGTACTTAGTTACAGAGATTTTCGATCATTAACACAACACAAATCAAATACTAACAAATTTTTGTTCTCACTCTCTTGTAGTGTAATAATGCGAAGCGTGATATATTGTATCAACAAAGACAAATCTCCGTAGGTAGTTGAAGGATCGAGAAGGGAAGTGACACTAAACATTTTTATCACATTTACCTTGGAAAGGTTTTCACGAAAAAGCCAACAAAAAGAATGAAGTATGTTTTTCCATTCAACCAATAATAGTCACGTAGGTACCTACTTATATAATGTATGACAATTTGTTACTTCCGGTTTTGGATTTTGATATGAACTGTCAAGGAAAAGTGAAAAATATGTCCGTTCCGTATCCTATCCAGCTACCTACTTGTTTCTGGTTACTAGTTTTGGATGTGCGTCAGCCCTTTTTTGTACACCGTGTTTCAGAAGATATGCAGCTAATACAAACATACTTACATTCATCACGCCTATTTCTCTTATGGGGTAGGCAGAGCGTAAAAGACCGTAAAGCGGTCATTTACCTACACCACGTGATATTCAGAAGACTGTTTTAGTAGAGTCATAGTTTAAAGTTTTCGTTTAGGGAATTACTTACACAAGTTTATTTCATTTTTGACTTAAATGGGTTTTCAGTAAGTACTTAATTTAAATACGAAGATACCTAATTTATCGACTTGTCGCCTCTAGGTTGTTATGACTAAATTCTCCTGAACAGAATCAAAGCACAAATCGACCTACTAATACGAAGTGAAACACTTTACACTATTTTGTTCTGTAAGTGGAGGTCATTACTCAGCTCATATCGCAACTGAAAAGACTGGAGGGAATTCCTTTCTTATTTACGACGCTGGATAAGGCTCGGGATGAAGTTGCTTCAGATAGGTTATAGTAAAGGAGGTTATGCAATAGAACGTAGAGCCGTGTGGTGCCAGCTTAGAATAACATCACCCCATGTCTTTCCCGTGGGTGTCGTAAGAAGCGAATAAGGGATTTGAGAGTTGACGTGTCACTATGGTAATACACAGTCTTCTGAATGACTCTCAAACTTTTGTCAGACGTGGTGTAAATGGCTGTTTTTTCTGCGTTAGTAGGCGTGATATATGAATAAATGAATGAATTTCCAAGGTATCAAAATACCTTTGTAGGTAGGTAGGTATATGAGGTAGGTGCGTCTAATGTACGAAACAATTAATTTCAATTTATTTTCATTAATCAGACAGGTGGGTCGGCCTCCGGCTGAGGAGAATACAGGTTATAATGAAAATTCTAACAAAATAAATCCAATTTCTGCTTATAATCCCGCCATATACCCACACGCGGTATAATAATACCTTTATGATCTCATTTTGACGTCGTTACTCACTTAGGAAAAAAATTAATGCTTCGGTATAATGCCTTTAATATCGCACAATGTTGCTGTTAATAATAGGTTTATGTGGGCCACCAAATCTATGAACAAATCGATAAAACCAGTGACAGAATTTATAGTTTCAGATCATCTGACGCGGGAAATTGTTGATGTCATATTTAAACAATTCAAAATTCTGCGACTTATCTATCGCCATATTTCTTTGTACTGATGTATTGTAGTGTTATGTTATAAAAAGTACCTACCTAGGTACTTGATGTCAGAGTTCTTAGAAACCGTGAATAATCAGATTCACATCATACTATACCTAGTTTGTTTAATCTCGTGCATGACAACCGGATCTTCTTTATAGAAACCGCCAAACTAATAAACACACTATAGGTATCGAAATATATCTAAGGTGAAGTTTTACTAGAGACCATTTTAGCGTTAATACAAGACGGGTTTGTGATAAGGAACAACTTTCCCCTGGAACATAGTAGGACGAAATATTTAAAAAATTAACCTCCCATAGAGACTCGAATCAGCTGATTGGCAATTTTGCATGTAAGTAAGTATCCTACTCGAGAAGGTCATTTAAGGATCCTTGAGTTCATTTTAAGGAGTCTACACGATGGGTTGAGGGCGTTGGACGGTCAAGTGATTTTCACAAATTGATGTTTTTGCTGAGAGTCTGGGTCTTTCTGCTTAACTCGTTTTTCTTCAACCTTTATTCAGTTCAGAAAAGAAATTTTACTAACGAATGTAGTGCCTAGATTGTTGCTTTTTTTTTTCGCTGAGAATCTTGAATTCAAGCAACTGGGCTCTAGAATTCTAAAAACGATACCCGCATGAAATATGATCCGCCTATTTTCCGTCTATGAAATTGAAATGAAACTTTCTTATACCTAGTGCAACTCATAAAAAAACCTGGAATTGCTTGATGACATCAAAGAATTTTAGCACGAGATGTTATGTCTTTACCTACTATTAAGTATATTCACGTGCAGGTACAGCTTTAGATAACTCTTTTCCGTGTGATGCCATATCCTATTGCAACATGATTTTGGGTTCAAACAAAACATGTTGCGCCGACCCCAAGTAATTTGGATAAGAGCAGGAAGATGATGATGTATTTTGATAGAGAGACAAACAATTATGTTGCCATTTCAGGATCCTTTCTTTACATGATCGAGTTACAGCGTCAAAATACAAACATGACAGAATACTAGTGTGCACTATTAAGAAATATGATGATGTAGATATCTCACTCACGAATTATGTTTACCGCATTCATTCATACTAAAACATCTTTCCAACTATAATTAGCGCGTAAAGTAAACTACTAAGTACATCTTGAGATGAAACATTGCGCTCTTTCTTGCAACTCCTTTAATGTAAACTACTCTTTTAAATAGTGGGTACAGTCAGTCGCAGCTCAAGTTAAAATAAACAGATCATATTTCACGACGGTATATTTGGAGTACCTACGAGCAGTACAGTAAGCAGACTTGCTCGTTTTGGAAACCAGCTCGTTTCACCAATTCGCTCTCTTCAATAACTTGCGTATTTAGCCTACTTCAACAATTTACTTATTTGTGAATAGATGTGAATTGCAATTTTAGGTGACAGCCTGATAAACTGTCACTATGGTGATACGATGTCGTCTGAATGACTCTCAAACTTTTTTCAGACGTGTCCATGGTCGTTTAAGTTCTGCCTTCCCCGCAAGGGATATAGGCGTGATATACCGGGCGTAACAGAAAGGGTATAACAAGCCGAAAGGAGGTCAAGGTACTCATGAAACTGAACAACTTTCCCCATGGAACATGGGTCGAAATATGAAAAAAAAAATTTGGACCTCATACAAAATCTCCGCTGATTGATTTACTATTAGGGTTTCTGACTTCTCGAGCTTTTTCATTTCCAGGGAATCGAGAATTCTCGAGCGTCACTTCTCGGGTCTTCTCGGGTCTTTCGAGAAATTGCAATTTATGTATATTTTTCCACATATATCACGAAAAAGTTCACAAATTCACATTGATTTTTTTAAATGAATAAATTTTTGTTACCAAGAACTTTAATTGTGCATAAACACGGAGATTGAGAGCATGGGACAACCTTGAAGGATATACAACCTAATGGGGTAGCAGTGTTGTTGCTTTATTTTTCAAGAATAAAGAAACAACGCTAAACTAAAAAATGTAGTGCTGTCCAGTCTAGATATGGTCTCGAGACGCATTGGACTTGGGATGAACTTTGACAAGACCAAGGTCATGCATGTTAAATCTACATGTAATCCCTGAGCCAGTGTCCGTCAACCGTGTAGATCATGAAGTTGTCCAGAAGTATGTATGCCTCGCTTTGGGCAAACATAGCAGTTAGGATAAGCATTATCTGGGAAGTTACGTCATATTCTGGAGTTAAACTTGCCACAATGCCTCAAGACCAAGGTTTAACCAGTTATGACTTGTGGGGCCGAGTCGCGGAACCTGACAGTAAATCTGGCCCACCGGCTGGCTACATGTCACGCAGAGGGCTATAGAAAGCGCTATGCTGGTGATCTCGCTAATGATAAGATCTCGTCATGATGACCCACTTCAGCAGAGGGCTGGTCACATCTGTCGTAAAACCGATGGACGGTGGAGTAAGTGTGTCCTCAAGTGTAAAACCACGCCTCGGCAAGCGTAGCGTTGGGCATCCTCCGACCAGATGGACTGATAACTTAAAGAGAGCGACTGGAAGGCGAAAACGGAAGATCGTGCCTTTTGGCGTACCCTAGGGGGCCTTCCTCGTCCTTCGTCCAGTAGTAGACTACTGTGCCGCACTCTGAGGCCGCACTGCTATCAAAGGACAACGCCGCTTGTTTACGAGTAAAGGTCTAACAGCAAATAGTCCAGTAAATAGTAGTGAGGTTATTAAAATTATTTCATTTAAATATGTAGATGCCTTGTAATGATTTCTCGACTTCTCGATTTTTCTCGACATTAATTTCCCGGGAACGAATCCTAGAAAGTTCCCGGGAATTCTCGCCTCGAGACTTCCCGGGCAGAAACCCTATTTACTATGGGCCGTCTAAATTTTTTTTTATATTTCGAACCATATTCCAAGGGGAAAGTTGTTCAGTTTCATGAGTACTTTGACCTCCTCTCGGCTTGTTATACCCTTTCTGTTACTCCCGGTATGTATGTGGGTATGAATGAAAAACCATAATATTTTACGTTGATCCCTAAATTACTAACTCATGATTGTGCTGATAGTACGCACCTTTACATCCGCTATGTGATGAGCTGATGAGTTAGCTGGAAATGAGCGTTACGTCATTTCTTGAAAACTTTGTTAGCCGACTCTATTAGGAGAAGTAGGGTAAAGTTCATGGAAAAAACGGGTTACAATGTACAACACTAGATCCTTATAGATACCATGTCCGAAGAAAAGATGTGACGTTTTTGTGATTTCCCAAGTGGGTTTCCACTTCTATTCCCGATCACTTACATCTTAAGCAAGAAACACGCGTAACGTCCGTTTATGCGTTATTTTTGCGCATGCGTTAGGATAATGCGATATTTCTCCTTAGTTTTGTTTGGTTTATGTCAAACGGTTTGACGTGGCATTGTGCGATGTATTTTTATGACATAATGGTTGAAATTCGTATTGTCTTAACACACTTACGTGTGTTTCTTACCATAGACTTGATGGTAGTATCACAAAATAGAGAGTATACAGAAAGTTCACTCAGCCCTATTTCGGATTTTCGCGATTGGCACTTGTTACATAGCGAGGGTTGCTTGTTACATACCTACTGTCAAAAAGCTCAAAGTACAAAAATATCAAAACAGCAAAATCTGACAAAGAACGTCATATGATTCTGAGCCTATTTTAAATCCAAGAAATTTGACGCTTGTGTCAACCACCTTCTTAGTTACCTCGTCTTCCCCTGAGATTCCGGTTATTTCCAGTTAAATTCAGAAAGCGTCAAAATCGTCGCTAGTACAGAGTGAGCCATCTGGTAAAGGCGCCCGTGCGCCGTTTCCCTAATTTGCGGTAGAATAGCATTAGTATAGAGAAAAATTGGCTTAGATATTCCCAGAACTAATCTAATTAACCTACTAAGGTACAATTCTTACGTCTCCAAAATCTCTTGGCCTTAGTAGGTACATCAATACCAAATAGATAAATATCATTTATCATTATTTTTCTCGTCACATTTACTACCTCATTTCCGGTCGAGCTTTCATCTCAGTGGGCAAAAGATTTGTAAGAATTTTCCTCAAGGTAAAAGTCGTTCGCACATTTGCCAATTTATGTTGCGGTATTTTAACGCTCCGGTGATAATGACAAAAGAAGTTGTTAGGTACCAGAGTACCACATACGACGCCGCATCGTCGTTCGGCTGTCATCATATCACAGGCATTCGATCTCTCGCTGGCTGCCAATCAAATACCGTAATTTCGTGTAGCCAATGTGTAGTCAACCAGATACGTACCTAATTAGGATAAAAAATAATTAAGTAGATTAAGGAAGCAGGCAGGAACACGAATGATATTATATACTGCCATATAGTGTGATATTTTACTAGTGACCGATAGCGAAAACTCAGAACCGGTTAGTGATAAGATAAGGAACAATTTTCCCCAAGGACCATACGAAAAAAGTTTTTGGACATCCCATACAAACTTGCCGATCAGCTGACTTCAGCTACTATGGGTCCAAATTTATTTTTCGTATTTCGACCTATGTTCCTTGGGGAAAGTTGTTCCTTATCACTAGCCGGATCTGAGTTTTCGCTATCGGTCACTAGTAAAATTTCAACCCATATACATGGTTATTTGTTAATATATACTAGTGAAACACTATTGATCCTTTAATATTCTAGGTATAAGTAAAGTTTATGCTCAGATAATACAACCAAATGAATATGAAAAGCAGTTTACTTGATGGTAAATCCTCAGATGTTAGGTACTCGTAGGTGTTTGGTAGGTGATCCTTTAAGATTCTAGGTATAGGTATGTATACTTAAGTAAAGATTATGCTCTGTTAATACAACCAAAGGAATATCAAAAGAGTTTACTTGAATGATGGTAAATCCTTAAATGTTACTCGTAGGTAGGGCAAAGACGAAATATTTTCAATTTTCTGATAGTACGTATAGTAGCGTACTGGTATTACTCATACAGCCGGTATAAAGTCGACGTGTGGCCTAGTTTCACTTGCTTCAATGTATTTCGACCTATTTGATGCATGAACTAGGCACTAGCTTTTTCCCGCGGCTTCGTTTGTGTGGTTTTAGAAACAGTGGTTTCATTGTTATCCCATGTTGAATTGATACAGTTTGCAACAATGGCGAAATATTTTTAAATCCTTGCGGGTGGTATGTTTTAACCACGCCACACACCGCCTTTGTATGCAGGACATATGCATGCGTGCGCCTGATCAATTTGCGTATCGATCGTAACGTATGGGATTGTATGAGAGGCCGCACACTGCCTGCGTATGCATATGCGTAAAGAGGCGGTGTGTGGCGCCCTTAGACTCGTACAAATATTCTTTGACACCTCATGCAAACTGATCCGAAATATTTGATGCGTTAATGCACTTTTGTTAGATATTATACCTACATAATGCACTGACTTTCTACATAATTGGCAATAATTGGTATTTCACTTATCTAAACAACTGAAACACCAAAACTTCATAGTTTTAGTACCTACTATTACATCAACGTATTTATTTGACACATTGATAAAAAATAATGATTCTATTGATAATAATAATTATTTAACCCAATGAACAAACAAACTTCTGTTACGTTTTGTCAATAGAGAGCAGATATGCAATGGAAATCACGTTCATATCTGTTCTCAAAGAATTCCTTGCAATTTTTCGCTTGATTTGTATTTTGGCAACTATTTCCGTTAGCCAACATTGAATAGAAACATGGATTTAAGGCAGATTTTGGAGCTGCTTTATTCCACATTTAGCGCTACATTTTAATTGAAATTGAAATCAAATTTGATTAAAAATCAAAATGAATCCATGATTTCTAATAAGTAGGTACAATTTCAAAGAGTTGTGAAATGAGAAACTTTTGATATTCAAAAAAGTCACTGTGGTTATTCTCGGAATAATTAATTACACGGAGATATTAAAAAGCATTTACCTATTTAAACCAAGAACACGAAGAAGTGTGATTTCATCTGCTGTTATTTTATCAAAAAATTTGCACTATTTTGCCGACTTTTGTTTAGTTTTCACTGCCTTTCATTACTTACACGGACTGTAGCAAGGATGTGGCGTGACCCGAGATAGCTCTTGACAGGCTGACTTCCTTGACGGGGACGAGACTTTATCACGCGATCGCCTCTACAGAAAGGCAGTAAGGCCTCTTCAAGCTTCACTGCCAGTTTTTTAGGATCATAAGCTCTGGTAGTGACAGTGCTAAAACTTCACTTTAAGGTTTGAATTGCCTCTGCTAGAATTGTAAATAACTTCTACTTTACTAAACCTTGATATCGCTTGCGACAGCTGACTACGATGGTTCAGTGGCAGTGGGAGCACAATTAATTAGGGAAATACAACACAATTAAAAGGCGCATATACAGATGGCTCATTCAGTACTAGTGACCATTTTGACACTTACTGACTTTAACTGGAAATAACCGGAATCACAGTGGAAATCAAGGTAACTAAGAAGGTGGTTGACACGAACGTCATATTTCTTGTATTTAAAATTTGCTCAGAATCATATGACGTTCTTTGTCAGAATTTGCTGTTTTGATATTTTTGTACTTCGAATTACAGCATCCCTGGCTATGAAACAAGTGCCAATCGCAAGAATCCGAAATAGGGCCGAGAGTGAACTTTCTGTATACTCTCTATTTTGTGGATGGGACGCTGATCGATGGCCCAGCTATGCTAGCATGCAATCCGGTTCATAGATTTTGTCTACACGCTCTTGTCAAAAGTGTTCACTTGTTTTGATAAATTACATACGATTTGCCACATCTGAAGTCTTCTTGCGCGCGAGATATGCATCTCTGCTACAATGCTTATTATAGCTTGGCTGATTAGTCCACGGTCGCAGTCACAATTTTTGTTATTTTTTTTATTTTCATTCTCCAGCAGTCTTAACAAAAGCTTAAATTTTTTACTTTGGTAACTAACTGTGAATTGAAGATTGTCGGCACCTATTTAAAATGTAACACAAAAACACTAGTTGACTGAACATGCGGTACTGCCTAGCTACGTTTGCTGTTTCTTTGAGACTGGAGTATGAACCCAATATCTTTACAAGACTAGGCTTCAGATGCAGGTAATACAGGTAGCCTCTTCTGCAATCTTCACAGGTTATCTTAAGGAACATGTTTGTACTATTATACTTTGTAAAGAACAGTAAACATACAATTGTTCAGTCCCGTTTAAAATGTAACTCAAGCTGGCTGGAGACGCGGGACCGCATGCCTCGATCGAGCTACGTTTGCTGTTTCTTAGAGCGTAGAGACCCTACATCTTTACTAGAGTTGGCTTTAGATGCATATACACGTCACGACTGTTTTCCTTGCGGGGTAGACAGAGTCCTAATTAGAATGTAACACAAGCTGGCCGGACGCGCGTCACCGCCAAGCTACGCTATTTCTACGCTTTGCTATTTCTTATAGAATGGAGTAAAACCCAATATCTTTACAAGACTAGGCTTCACATGCAAGCAATGCAGGAAGGCTTCTGCAATCTTCACAGGTATTCTTCAGAAACATACGCTTGTACTATTTTACTTTGTAAAGAACAGTAAACATACAATTTGTTCAGTCCCGTTTAAAATGTAACACAACAACTCAAGCTGGCCGTACATACGGGACCGCCAAGCCTCGTCCGAGCTACGTTTGCTGTTTCTTAGAGCGTAGAGACCCTACAACTTTACTAGAGTTGGCTTTAGACGCATACACACGTCACTACTTTTTACTTGCGGGGTAGACAGAGTCCCAATTGACAGTCCGAATTATAATGTAGCTCAAGCTGGCTATACACGCGGGACCGCCAAGCTACGTCCGAGCTACGTTTGCTGTTTCTCAGAGCGTAGAGACCATACATCTTTACGAGAGTTGGCTTTAGATGCATATACACGTCACGACTTTATTCCTTGCGGGGTAGACAGAGTCCTAATTAAAATGTAACACAAGCCGGACGCGCGTCATCGCCAAGCTACGTTTGCTGTTTCTTAGAGACTGGAGTATGAAAACCCAATATCTTTACTAAGCTAGACTAGGCTCATGCAAGTAATTCAGGTGGCCTCTGCAATCGTCACAGGAACATGTTTGTGCTATTGTTTACTTTGTAAAGAACAGTAGGTAAACATACTATTTGTTCAGTCCCGTTTAAAATGTAACACAACAACACAAACTGGCTGTACTTGTTCGAGCTACGTTTGCTGTTTCTAGAGCGTAGAGACCCTACATCTTTACTAGAGTTGGCTTTAGATGCATATACATGTCACAACTCTATTCTTTGCGGGGTAGACAGAGTCCCAATTAAAATGTAACTCAAGCTGGCCGGACGCGCGGGACCGCCAAGCCTCGTTCGAGCTACGTTTGCTGTTTCTTAGAGCGTAGAGACCCTACATCTTTACTAGAGTTGGCTTTAGATGCATATACACGAACACGACTATATACGTATTCTTTGCGGGATAGACAGAGTCCTAAACAAAATGTAACACAAGCTGGCCGGACTTGCGTCACCGCCAAGCTACGTTGCTGTTTCTTAGAGACTGGAGTAAGACCCATTATCTGTACTAGACTAGGCTTCAGATGCAGATGAGGCCTTTACAGCTCTTAAGAAACATACGCTAGTACTATTATACTTTGTAAAGAACAGTAAACATACAATATTGTTCAGTCCCCTTCAAAATGTAACACAACAACTCAAGCTGGCTGTACACCGGGACCGCCAAGCCTCGTTCGAGCTACGTTTGCTGTTTCTTAGAGCGTAGAGGCCCTACATCTTTACTAGAGTCGGATTTAGATGCATATACACGTTACGACTTTTTTCCTTGCTTGATAGACAAGAGTCCTAATTAAAATGTAACACAAGCTGCAAGCCAAGCTACGTTTGCTTTTTCTTGGAGAATGGAGTAAGACCTAATATCTTTACTAGACTAGGCTTCAGATGCAGGTAAAGCTTCTGCACAGGTAGTCCTAAGAAAAATGTGCTGGTTCTATTGGCAAGCCAATGTTGAATTTTTAACTTCGTGAAGAACGGTAATCACAATTTTTTTCCGACCTACCTATTAAAATGTAACGAATGCTGACTGAATATACGGGACCACAAACTTTGAGCTACGTTTGCTGTAGCTATTTATTTATTTATATATTACCTAATATAAAAGACAAACACTTTATATAAAATATCTTCACACCATTAAACCTAAATGGTTTGTGTTGGTGCTGCACAATCCTCATATAAACTATGTACTTAAATAAACTAATAGCTTAAAAAACTAAACTAAACTAAGTTAGTTACTACTAATCTAATCTCGAAGGGTGTCATACCATAACAGCCACAACAGTCCACTGCAGGACATGGGCCTCTCCCTATCGGGGGGTATTGCCATACTCACCACGCTTGGCCGGCGGATTGGCGAGCGCAGTGCCAAGATGGTACATTTACAGGGAACGCTGCTGCCCATTCCCTGGATCAATATCCCTTAGTCGCTTTTTACGACACCCACGGGTAGAATTGAGGTGATGCTATTCTAAGCCGGCAACATTTTTACTAGACTACGCTTGAGATGCAGGTATTGTCAATGCCTTGAAATGAGCGTGCTTTATTAACGACTCGGCGAGGAACACACGCAACGTCGGTTTGTGCGTCGTTCATTCAATTCTCCACCCTACCTGCATATGAATACGGTTTGTGTCAAACGGCATCGCACAACGCTGCGTTGTCTGTCAAATCGTTTGACATAAACCGTATTCGTATTAAAATAAGGGGGAAAATCGAACAAACGACGCACAAACCGACGTTGCTTGTGTTGCTCGCCAAATTCTCCCAATACATATATCATTGGCTTAGCAAAATATCACAATCTTTCTTTTTTGGGAGTATAAACCACTCCACACTTAGGTAAAATTCACGCAATCCACATCAAATCTGTGGTCAACTAGCAGATAATCTGATATACCTAGGTCAGTTAAGTAGTTAATTGGCATAACACGGCCACATGAATTAGGCTAACAGGCACACAAACTAGACTCAAATGATGTTTAAAACTGAATTGATGTGGAATTCACTAACTCCTCCTAAACCGTGCAACGGTTGTTGTAATAGATAGGGTGAAAGATGCAAGAGGAAGGTTTGTATGTACAAAATAACGCATGCCCCCCGCGGGAAAATGCGTTGCAGCGGATAAAACCGCTTACGGGCCGCGAGTATTGAACTGGAGAAATAATGGCGCCACTCTCGACTTCCGACTGTGCCTCTCTTTTGTGATTGGTCGAAAATGTGTCAATGTCAAAATGTTGTTTAAGTTAATTTTAAAAATTGCGCCTGCCTCCATCTGCATAAGCTTTTACTGTTCCTCCCCATAGTTTTTTCTTAGTAGTAGTGGTCAAGAATTGGTGTAATTTTGCATTTTTGCATTGTATTTCGCTTTACGGATATAATACGCTACAAAATGCTAAAATAATAACGTAGCAAGAGACAAAAATAAATGACATAACGGGTTTCCTATCAAAATTTTGGGTAATATGTACAAAGTTATATTGATTGATTGATCGGTATTACAAGTGATTTCGAGATTTAACATTTCAGTTTAAAAGACTATCGCACAAAAAGCGCTATAGACATCCGTAGTCCAATAGATGTTAGGTCTGTTGTTAAGATTGTATCACGCGATACAGCTTAGGTACTTTGAAAATCTTGTTACTCGTTGCAAAGTTCGCTAAAAGGTCAATATAATTGAAAACAAGTCAGACGTAATAGGTATTGAAGTTGCACGCTATTTTCTAGTTCAATACTGTGAAGAAATTTTGTTCAAACTTAGTAAATACAAGATGTACAAAAATTTACTGCAAATATTTTAAATTCTTTTCTCGTATTTCGACATGTTCCTAGAGGAAATTTGATCAGTTCCGTAGACTAGTTCACCCCTTAAAATATTTGAGGTTGATATTTCTCAACCTTATACTAGGTATATACCTTACATATTTTACGGAATCTAAGTATAGAAAGGGAGCGCCATACGGCAACTGCAACGAGTGGTCTTCTCGATAGTGCCTATTTCAAGTTAATTATAGCAGAAGTTCAAATCGTTTGACATCAAAATCACGTATCAGTTATTAGTTGCCATATTTCGAACAAGTAGCAGAACTTTAAGCATGTGGGTTTCAATTTCAACTTAACAAGTTTCTCAATTTGTAGACTTTGAATGGTGAAATCGTAACTTCCGTGCCATTTCGCTTTTCCTCGAAACAACCGTACGAAGATCAAAAACTAATTTATAATTTAAAATTTGCAGCCATAGCAATTATTGTTCGCGTAACTTTTCTGAAGTTGGATGAAACCAATGAACATCGAATTAAACGACAATCGTCGAGCTTTGGCAAGTTATAACTCTTTAGAATTTAAATTTGGATTACAGTTTTAAAAACATTTCTTTTTTCCAAGAAGAGTTACTTTTTTTTCTCATGCACTGCGACTTAAATTTTCTCTATACCTTTGTGCCATTTCATTTGTTTTGATGATATCGATACAATTGATTTGACACGTAGGTATTGTATGTTACATCCAACTTTTCATAATAATAATCCAATTGCATTCAACCTATACGCATAAAATTTTCGGTTTTATAGTTAGGTACCGGTTTTATGTCTTGAAATATTATATAAATCACAATTTTGTAGGGTACCTATTATATTTCGAGTAAGCCAAACATTAGAACCTCAAGAAAAATAAAGAAAATCTCGGAGAGTCAAGCTAGCATTTTCCGCAGTTATGGCTCGTATATCCTTCGCTCCATGATGGAGGGGCCCCAAACCTTAAGGGGTCCAACACGCTACTAAAGGGACTTGCTAAGCGTCTCGCCGCGATAACATGACGATTAGCATACTCCAGGGACTTGCTGTTTAACCCAGGGTCTATTAATCTTGCTGTGAGAACTGTCCTTTTGAGAATGTCAGTGAATAAATGCTGTGTTCTATCGGTCGATAATAGAAATGAACGGTCGGTTATCCGATTCGAATAGTCTGCGTAGCTTGTTGTACCGAGCTTGTTGCAGTAGCGTAGCGTTTGTTTGCGCAATATGCTCCTTACTAGATTTATATTACCAAATAGTATCACCCCAATTTTACACTACAGCTGAAACAACCGCCTGTGAAGCGCGCCTTGAGTTGCTCTGGAAAATACCCCTCTATCTGCAGAAGCCCATGTCCAGCAGTGGGCTGTATTTGCTGTGGAAATCAAATTGTGGTGCTGAGTGATATTATTGTGCCCATCGTCATTGGGACCAATAACATCAAAGCAGATTGATGCTTAAAACTTGTCATGCTCCATACATTTGGTTTGAATTTGTGTTTCCCATTAAAAGTCTAGACGCTATCTAGCTTCCTGAGCTAAAATATCGCAACTGCATGTTAACACGCCATTTAAGTGCAATTTAAAGCGAACGATGCACAATAAGGCGGGGATCACACTCAACGACCGTTATTGCGCTATTTCCTAACGCATGCGTCTGTCAGATGCAAACAATTTAGAATTCCCTATATTAAAACCGACGTTCAACAAGTAGATGTGTAAAAAATCCGACTGCGGTAATTTTAAAGTAGTATTTTTCTCTAAAAATTCGCCATCTTCAATCAATTTTTTTAATATAACCAGTGTCACTGCGCTGCTGAGACAAATCTAACGACACCTCATAATATGTCAAAATCCAAATATCGGTTTGGGCTTTTTGGGCTACAGCCCGTGAAAAAGTCCACATACATATAATATTATACGGTTACATTTAATTAGTACAAATCTCGTGAGGTGTGATTTACGCACAAAACTGAACAACTTTTGTGAGAAACTTTTCTTCGAAACATGAAAAAAATATTTGGACCTCCCATAATAAGTGGCTTACTTTTCCAACTTTTTTGTATTTTTTCATATTTCGAAGAAAAGTTTCTAAAGAAAGTTCTTCAGTTTTGGGAGTAGACCACACCCTCAAGAGATTTGTACTTAATGAAATGTAACCGTATATACCTACATACAAACAAACCTACGTATGTAGGTATGTTGTACATACAAACATACCTACATACATACTCTCGAAAAACATAACCCTCCTGAGGCAGTCGGGTAAATAGTGCAACGCAGAAACGCGTCGAAACTCGCAGTGCAAAAACTAGAGTCTATGCAACTGACAGACGCATGCGTTAGCGTTGCGCTAAAATAACGCAGCAACAGACTTTACGTGTGGGCCTCGTCTAAGAGTAATTTAAAAGCGAACGATGCACAATAAGTGTAAAATTACGTGACACATCTTGATAAAGCCTTTTTAAAATAGGTATCAAATTATAATAACTACGGCGTAGATTAAGCCCAAGGCTTGCGCTTTTACGAGTAAATAGCTAGGTTTGTAATATTTTTAAACCTATACTTAAACAAAATGTATAACATTTATTTCTTATAGCAAGAAAAAAAAATGTCCCATAAGTACAGTACTAATTTTATAACTAGCCGATTCAGTGCTATGTAGGTACATTCTCTCACTCTAACTCATGAAAAATTCTATTTTAAGATTTCGATATGCTTGTGATTGATACTGACTATGTTGTACGATTCAATAAATGTTGCTGCATTTAGAAAAGTAACAATAATTGTTGCTTTAAATGTTACAATCTGAAAAAAACGCTACCTTAATTATTGAATTGTTTATGTTTAGTTTACATTTATTTATCACACAGTGGAAAGAAGATTACAAAATTACATTTTCAGATAAATCAGCCAGATCGTAAGATTTCATAATGTGTTCGTCAAAGAATCAATAATAAACAATTTATATAAATGAGTGGGAGAGATTTTACATGATTATTGTGGCAAAACAAAATTTCTCATTCCCGGAATTTAATTATGATGTCTATGCCACTATTACATAATAGATTGATACTAGATATTCTCATTATAATACCACAAAGTTAGTAATTATCGATATGAGTATTTTACTAATAATATCCTTTTGTTCGTTTGTTGCAGGTAAGCAAAACCATACCGCTACTGGTGAAATTAATTACGAGAATATTCCACACCAAAACCAGGTACCTATTACGAATTATATCCCGCAATATTGTACCTGCCTGCCTGGCTGCGAACCGCTCACAAAGTTGATATTTCTTGCTTTGTGAATTTGTTCCCAGCCTGGACATTGCAGGCGTCCGGTAAGCAAGATGGTTCCTGCTTCGGATGGGCACGTTAAACCGTCGGTCCCAGTTGCTGTCTATGATGGCGGTCGTTACACAACCATGTCAGAGGCCTGCTACCTGCAGCAAGCGGTTGAAAACTCTGACACCAGGTTTCATCGGGTCGGTCGGTGAACATCGGGTCGGTCGGAACGAGAGAGAGAGAGAGAGAAGGGAGATGGTTCCGTGATAAACCTGCATGTGGGATAGACCCTGCTTAAATGAATTTATGCATAGAATTAGTCAAGATCGGCACCTGACGTTAGAATATAGAGCAGCTTAATTAGACAGCAACACAAAGACGTGTTAGAAAATCAGGTGAATACTAAATGCATCAAGAAACGAATTACCGGTTTAGAAGAATTTATCATCACCACATCAGTCTAAAGCAGGCTACCTAAGCCTCTCCCAGACGCCATGAGGATAGAGTCTGAAGGTGTTTACAATAAAAAAAGTGCAGTTCATTTTCTTCAATGACTTGTTTTCAGACGTTAGATTTAGTACTGCGGGTTTAGGATTTTCTATTCCAGCCCGGTATGTGTAAATGGATTCGTTTCGATAGGACAAGGGTAATCAAATCTACTGATTCAAAATTTGTCCCCGCGGCTCGAACCCTTGCCACTCGAGAACTTTCCACAATTGTGTGTCGGCTGTTAGCCTGTGTTTGGCTACCGATTTACACATTTTAGCTGACTTCAAAAGGAAGTTATTTGCATAATCACACTCAACCCACATCTGAGTGGGTCGTACGGGTTGAGAAAATATTGACAAAATTGTGTTTTTTGTTCTCAATTTAGAGTATCAAACGTGGTACAGTACAACGCTACATTTTCAGATTTTACACCAATAATTATGTTTGATATGGAAAGCTTTCGGTACCTATCTAAACCTAAAGGAGGATTTGTATTATGAAGTATAAAGTAATTTACAACTCATGGTATACCTACAACTCAAAATACCTAATCAAATACTGACAGTACTGTTTTAGTTACAGTTTTGTTAAACAAAATTTTCCTATTTTTCAAAAGTTTGAAATATCGCGAGCGCTCGAAAGTTATAATTTGAAGCTTATTTGTAGGCTGATGTATATCAATCTGAAAATTATAAAGTTCATGATTTATACTATGTTAAAATACTCATTGCAACCAATATTGCAACGAAGAAAATCACTGGAATAACTACTGTAACAGTTTTGTAGCTGCTCCATCGACATAATAGGTTAAGTACTAACTTAATAACGTTTCCAGTGGTGCTCAACTTTTACTCAAAGAACGGAAAAGAACAAAGACCTACTTAATTACTTGAGTACACTTCATTTTCAATATTTTTTCATGATTGGAACGAGATTTTCAAAGAAATTCTGGCTATAAATACCGGGCGATGAGACTGTTCATCACTTGTTTCAGTAGTCTTCAAAAGCTACTCTACTCTTTAAGGTTATCAGTATCAAAATAGAGTTTACTGAGGTCTACCTGAAGGTTATTTTGCCCTATTGCGATGGCATTTTTACATTGCCAGGGTTGCTACCAGGGTCAACTGTCTCTTAAGTATTAAACGTCAAAACAGCAAAATCTGACAAGCAAAATCTGTATGAACGTTGAGCCATATGAATCCAATCAATATGACATTCGCGTCATGACCTTCTTATATACCTTTCTTCTAGATCCCTTTGACAGTTTTCATCAGTAAGCCAGTTTTCATCGTCGTGGTACAAAGTGAGCCAGGTAAAGGCACCCGCGCGCCGTTTTCCTAATTGTGTTATCACTTCCTTTGGCAGAGTTTAACCCGCCGGCAATAAAATGCAATCGGCTTTTGCTGGCATGGGTTCATAAATGCATCAATTTAAATATACAAGTTCTAAATCCTATTGATAAAATAAAGAATGTAAATTTTCTGCCTCTTTCCTTCTCTCTTTGTCTCTCTTATATGGTACAGGCAGGACAAAGCGATTCAACGAACGATGTGTGTGTCGTTGGCATGTTAGTTTGATGGTTAGGCTTTCGTAATCTAATAACAGTTATTAGTATGATAAATCACAGTGGCAATAGAATGACAGTTCTGTTGAGTGTCACTGAGGTTGTATCTGAATTCCTACCACCTTCCACTAGCATAGCAATAGTTAATGCATCTGTCGTAGTGAATTTGAGTAAAATATTTAAAAGCGGGTGCCAGCAGAATAGCATTACCCCATTCTACCCGTGGGTGTGGTTAAAACCAACTAGGATAGTAATCCAGGACTGGGCAGCAGCGTCCCCTGTGAATGAAATATATTGCTCTGCGCTCGCCAATCCGCCTGCCAAGCGTGGTGAGTATGGCAATACCCCCCGAAAGGGAGAGGCCCATGTCCAGCAGTGGACTGTTGTGGCTGTAGTAGTAGTAGTAGTATGTTGAGAGCCACAGAATGATCCCATGCATATTGTTGAATGACCGATTTTATCGGGTAATAGAGAGAATTAACGGCATTACGGTAATCGCCCTTCCAGGAACACAACGCAACCAGAAAATCGCCTTGAAACGGATAAAAATATTCGCTTTTATAACTTTGCCGTGCACTTAAGTAGCCTTTTTTACGTTTTTCTGCGAGATGCATGCTATCTTGTTAATTAGTTTTTTATTTTTTAAAAAGCCGGTAATCTTCTGGCGACTTATACGGGGTGTAAGGGACGGTACGTAACGAAAACTTTGCAAGCGTGCTCAGACCATGAAACTTGAAACAACTTTCCCCATGGAACGCATGGCGGTAAACGAAAATTTTTTTTGTTATCTCGTACAAAATCAGTCAGCTGATCATGAATTTTGTATGGAAAGTTGATTTTTTTTCTCTTTTCCCTAGAAAAGTTGTTTCAGTTTCTCTCTAGAGGTAGTTAAGGTCTAATGCCTGCAAAGGTTTCTGGTACACCGTCCTTACACCTGTATGTTATCAAACAAGTTTTGAATATATTGACCACTTAGGGAATATTTTGTAACAAAATAAAAGATACAATAGTATAAAACCAAATGCTTAGCTATGTCACAGAAGGGTGTCGACCTTTTATAAACTAAAACGTTATAAAACACCAACTAAAGCTTAGAAGTTATATCTCATTTTCAAAGTCAAACTATTTATTTAAAATTGTTGTTGCTGAATAAAATTGTTAACATTTACGACAAACAAGCGTAAAATATTTTTGATGGGACTTGGTACGTGATGTGATAATATTATTCAGTAGACGTGTGTCTGAGGCGAAGAACACACGCAACGTCCGTTCCAGCGCATTTTTAGCGCAGCGTCAAAATAGCGCACAACACTGCGTTGGAAAACAAAAAAGAAACTATTTTTCTGCGATGTGGTGCGACAAAGATAGGTGTAGGCATCTACCACAATGAGTGTAACAAAGATTGAAAAAATCAAGATGAAAGTTTGTAGATGCGACATTATGCATTTGTATCTTGTGCGTAGATGTAGCGTGATCCCATAGGAATAAGACATTTTCCGTGGTAAAAGTAGCCTATGTGTTATTCTAGATACCCTTCTATATTTGGGCAAAATTTCATGTCGATCTAATCAGCTGTTTTAGCGTGATGTCGTAACAAACACACACAAACATCCGCCTTTATAATATTAGTAGGAAGTAGGATAATCATAAACGCCCCTTTTAGAAACGAAACATCTCAAGACAGAAACATTTTTGAGACTTTGTTTTAAAGACACCTACTTAGTTTTAAGACCTATTCAACGATACCCTACTCAATATTACAGGAGAATTTTTATTTTATTCTCATTTCACTTGAATGTATGGGAGGGTCCAAAATCATTTAATGTATTTTTTTCGACATTTCTATATTTATCTTCTCACCAATTTTTAGTTGATGACTTGATTGAAATGATAAGGGTTTCTAGTAGACTATGAAACCCTAAAACTTACCATACACTTAGCGGGATGTTTGTTTGGCTAGATTAGACGCTTAAAAAATACCGCAGTAACCGGCCTCAATTAGCTAGACTGATTGTCATGCAGGCGACCTCAAACCAGAAACTCTGTACAGAAAATATCATCCGTTTATTTGAACTTTGTAAACCTCGATTATGTTATGATATGATACGTTATTTATGAGGTAGTAGATACTATAGATATTCAATATCCATGTGGCAGCAAAAGTAGCCCATAATGCTGAACAAAATTTCGCTTTTTTGTTGAACCTTTTCAGAAACTAATGTAATATACCTACCTAGTTTAAACTTCTATATAATATTAAACCATTTTCGCTTCATTCATCATCACAATCATTGGAAGAGCTGATTCTGTTTTTATCTCTAGGTACATGTGGGACACCAAGTAGTGCAACGACCTGATGAACTCTTGGTGTCAGAGTTTTTCAACCGCCTACTACTACTACTACAATTAGCCGGCATCTGACATGTCTTTGGAAACCATAGAAGGAAGCGGGACGATTTGCAGTTTCAAAGCACGGAACCATTTTGTTTTTCGGTTTATCAGTCAGCGGTGGGTCAGCCTAAAATGCCCTAACCAAATAAAAACAAACTTACAAAGCTATTATTATCAACCTTGTGATTGACCTCACCGAAAATCAAACCGGAATCATCTGTGTCGCAGGTAGTCTTCGCACTACCACTGAGAACGCCACTTTGCTGTCATGGTCACGGACGCAGAGTGACGGCACAGCTGGTTTCTAATCTTGTCGGTATAATTAGTGTCATGTAAGAAGAACGCTGAGCAATCAATTATCGAAGTGATGTAGTCAATTTCGTTCTACATTACTACCAATATACGAAACGATAGAGATGACAAATCAGACGGCAGTTGTTCTCAGCGTTCTTTGCATCACACACATGGTACCATACCACTGATCTATGACACTGATTATACCTACAAGATTGTGAAACCATCTGTACAATCGTATTGTTTGATAATTGATGAATAAAAGATGTGGCGATTGCATGTGAAAGAACGAGATAAACCATTTCAAAAGTTTGACACCACTCTTGCTAACTTTTTCTTACATAGGTTTGTCTCGTTTGCGCACGTCTGGCAAGCAACCTGTCAAAACAACACTTGTTGATAGGTGTTGCCACGCAAGCATACTATTACCTAGAAATTAGTTTAATTATTTTTAGCCAACTGCCACAGAACGAGGTTATGTTTTTCAAGACTATATTAGTATAAATGCAATATTTTAGGTGAATAAAGATGAAATTAACAACTTTCATGAACATAGGTCGAAATGAAAAATAATTTTGGACCTCCCACAAAGTGACTGCCGGCTGGTACATTTTGTATGGGAGGTCCAAATTTTCTTTTTCATTTTTCGACCTATGTTCCTCGGGGAAAGTTGTTCAGTTTCATGGGCTGGTTCACCCCTTAAAATATTTGTTGATTTTTTACATCCTGTATACAAGGTGTTCCAATGTAAATACATTAAATGGAGACGTTATGTAGGCCATCGTACTGAATAATTTTTCATTATGGGGCCAAGTTATGAAAACCCTCGTTTAGAAGTAATTAGCAACTTAAGTTTGTTAAATTTAATTGAGTCCTACATTATGAAAGAGCTTATTGATTATGAGCTTTATTTATGTCATGTTGCCGTCTTGAAAACTTTTGAAATTACCGCCGCAACTGTTGCCAAGGCAACGGGTTTGGCGGGAATTTAGTTGCCAAGGCAACAGTTGTGGCGTAGACCAAGATCAAATGTCATATTCGTCAAATACTGACACAACTGACACTACAGACTCTACTGGGTTCTCTGATTGGCCCATTGGCCCTTTGTCTTTGCGTCTCTATGGGTGCTCTAAGTCAAAACAAGTTTTTAGTTTGAGGCGCAATAAAATAAAATTGACACCAAGAAAGAGATCTTTTATCTTAAGTTTTCGTTTAAATTTAAAACATAGTCAACTATGTTCCAAACTTTTCGAAGATTCAAATCCTACATGTTAAAAAAAGGTTGCAATCTTGGATAGGGGTAATGCTTATTGGTTGTAATAAATGTAGGTATTTAGTTTGTATGAAAACTTTAACTTCTTAATTGTTAAGAATTCAAACTAGGTGAGACAATGGTCTACACAACGTCTCCAATTTAATGTATTTCTTGGAACACCTTGTATGTATGTAAGGTTACTTTTAAGTAAAATA